>JABWDY010041052.1:4645-17689 GCA_013358455.1 Thalictrum thalictroides | reverse complement strand
TTCGGTTTTTTTTTCCACGTCAGCATTGCTATATGCCATGTGGCCTAATTTCACCACGTCATCAGAAGTTAATGGTTCTATTAAATAAATTTGACGGAAAAAATTGGGTTGTCTAAATTGAAGGTAAATTAAAAGTACATTACTCAAATTAGATGGATTTAAAGTTGGTTGCCTATATTGGTTAACTTTTAAAAATACGTGCCTAAAACATTAATGAAGTGAATTTTACTATGAGAGGCTTTTAGGATGAAATCATCTCCCATTATTTTAGAAGTATAGATTAACGTAATTTTCCTCTTTTGTCTCTTCGAGGTTCAGTTGGTTGAGGGGAAAACAACTATTTTGATTAATCTCCAAACCATGCAATCGGATCACTATTAAGTACTCCCTCTGTCCCAAATTAAGAGTCCCACTTAAGGAACTCAACTATTTAGGGGGACATCATTTAATAGGCCTAAAATAAAACAATTTTTCATTTCTACCCTTATTTATTATGCCTAAAAAGTTGTGTAAGACTTTAATTAGTTGATAAACATACAGGAAAAATTAAGTGTTTTGAATTTATTCAATTTTCAAGAAAAGGGTAATTTAGGAACTAATGGTTTCAAACCTAATAAATACTTACCCAAAACAAAAAATGGGACAACATTTTGGGACATCCCAAAAAAGAATACCGAACTCTTAATTTGGGACAAAAGGAGTAGAATCTACTTGCTAAAGATGAAGCAATCAGATGACAATGTAATAGAAAGACTTGTTAGATATGAATTAGAAAAATATTGTACATGAGCAACAAAAGAACTCGCTTTTAACCAAAGGCGCCAGTCTGCAAAAGAATTGAGAATTGAGAACAAGTTCAAGATTGATGTCTTTTCAATGCTGACAAGATCTTTGCTCAATAGTAAATAATGAAACGAAAATAGCATCAGTACCATTAAGCCCTACACATACACATGCTTGTTCACACCGAAAGCCTATCCGGGACAAACCTTTCCAATCAACTTGTTGAAGCCGGGGGTTATCTCAATCCCATCCTCTTTCATCCTAATGCGCATCCGGGGTTCTTTTTTCTCTGCAGCAATATACGTCCGAATCAAAGATTCATAGACTTCAGTATTAGTACTTCGAAACTTCTTCAGACTCTTGAATAGATTCTCAGCACCATCAACATCTTTTTCTTCTTCTAAATACTTCAGAAACATAGAAACAGAATCTTCACTTGGCTTCCATTCGTTATCCTTCAGTCTAGACGCAGCACTTCCCAAACACTTCAGGGCCGAGTCTACCTGTCGCTTTTTCAGGTAAAAATTCATGAGCATCTCTAGGGTTCTAAAGTTGGGCTTACCCCCTTTTTTCTCAGCTGCTTCACGAAGAGCTTCAGCCTCTTTGACCATCTCTCTATTAAGGTATGACTCTATAAGGACGTTTACTAATCTTATGTCATAGTTCGCACAGTTCGATTCCCATTCCTCGAAGCACTTCTTCAGGCCATCAGTATCCCCCAGCCTGTGAAGTGCCTGAAGCTTATGCAAATAGCACCTGTTGGAGAGCTTTGGAAAGGCTGCTTTTAAAGAACTCCATACCCGGTCTACCCCCAATCTATTGGAGGTGTGCGAATACAAACCAATGAGAATGTGGAAAGCTTTGGGTTCACGAAGGTCATTACGTTTTTCCATCTCTTTCAGGGTTGAATTGGCCTTGTCAAAATGCCCTGCCTTGATATAAATTGAAGCAAGATTGGCATATGTTGACCAGTCACATCGAACTCCATCTTTTTTCATCTCCTCGAGAACTCCCTCAGCTCTGTCAATATCTTTCAACAAGGCATAGCTGTTTATTAATGCACAATATGTATGGACGTTAGGGGTGATACTTTTCTCTTTCATTTCTTTAACTAGTGAAGGGACCTTTTCAGGTTCACCCACCTTCATATGTAAAGATATTATATTGTTATATACTAAACATGTTGAAGCGCAATTCAGTTTCTTCATCTTCTCAAGGAGATCCATTGCCTTATCTGTCATTTTCTCCACACAGTAACAGTTTAGAAGAGCCCCGTAGGTGAACTTGTTCTTTGAAGACTCTGGGAGGCTCATAAAGTACTTTTCTGCTGAATCTAACCCCTTTGCTTTAGCTATAAGATCCAGGCGTACAGCATGATCACCATGCGACAAGTCACGTCCCCTTTTATCCAACCATTCAAATAACTGCATATGATAAAACAACGATGGTAAGAAAACTTACCCAATTATTCTATAGAAACTTGAAAAAATATTTCATAAATTGAAACAAACGAAAATAAACTCTATAGCAACAACTAATAAAAACATAAGGTTAACACCCAGCACTTGAAAGAAACTTGTTGTTTCTCGATCTTTCATCATAAACAAATCCACCATACTCATTTAGTTTATGTGGAAATTATCCTAAAATTTACTCCTGCCATATAGTGAAGTCGCAGCATGCAGAGCAAAGTTTTATAGATCATGTATATTTAAGAAATAAACATTAAATTTAGTTGAATATCATGCCAACATTGTCTTAGAGTCCTCCGTGCAACATCTTTCCTGTATAGCAAGCACAACTTAATTTCCTTCATGTGAGACTTTTTTTTTTTGAGACGTAAACGAGCAATGTATAGATGATAAAAGGTTAAATACAAGGAACACCCCTGGCTAAAAAGCAAGACAACAAAAACTAAATCAAAGTTCAACAATAGCAGACTCCCAAGATAAAACAAAAGAGGATAAGGCATCTCTGGCGTACGCCGGCCATTGCTTGCACAAAAGCCATAACAAACCATTAATGTCAAGAATGGTAAGTGCTTCGTCCTGTTGAACATTCTGGAAATGTCTCCGGTCGCTCTTCAAGTCTTCAACCATATGCCCCACAGGATTGCAAAAGGAATAATATGAGTAAAGAGGACAATCACATCCTAAATGTGAACTCAAAAATTGTACTCTATTACATTTTTCACACTGAAACCAACACAGAGATAATTTCGGACAAAAGCTTCTAACAAATATGTTTTCATATTTTCAAAGTAAATTTAATAGCCAGACCACTGTTCCCCAAATAGAGAAGCACAACACAATGTTCATAGAGGTACTACTACAAGGAAAACTGACACGGACAGTGGTTTCCCAAAGTAGGGGATCCTAAAACTCTCAACCCTGCGTAATCTCTACTAATGTACTATCATTTTGGTAATGTTTTTGTTTGTTTTTAAAGTAATCAGTCATCTGTATTTCTTATTCAATAATATGATTTTGCAATTTTTATAAGCAATTACAACTCAGAAAATGATTGCTAAACTGACCTGAATAGCATGATCATGTTTCTTATACTTGCGAAGCTCACGAATATAACCAAGAATGGCACTTTTCGTCACAGATTTGCCTTCTTTAACCCATTCATCAATAGTATCACCCACATTTACATCAGTTCTACTTCCTAATGCTGATAATCTACGGTATAAATCAGTGTTTTTTTCCCCTTTTTTCTTCTTATTCTCTGTTTTTCTTTCCCTTTCTTTCTTCTTATTCTTCCACAATGTATCAGTCTTCATCATCTTCTTCGTTGTTGTTTCTGATTCTGTTGATAATCTTCTCATCCACATCATTGATGATCCATATGAGATCGCACGGCTAGTATTCCTCGTCATCATCTCTCTATCTCTTTCGTGTTTGGGGTTTAAGCTAGGGTTTCTGATTTCTGAAATGAAAAACAGTGACTTGAAATAATAATTTGCTATACGAGAATAATACCATAACTGATGTATCACCGCCCTTTCGATTGCCACGTAATCCATTACCATTAATATTACTATTTTGCCAACTATTTCGCGCCATTTGTTTTGCGAGATTTTCAAAAACATTTTATTAAATTAAACTAGGGTTTGGAAGTATTAAACTAGGGTTTCTAATTTCGAATCGAAAGGATGATTTCTGGTGCGGATTTGATACTTATCGATGATGAAATTGGAGATGAGGAAGAAGAAGAAGATGCATTTCTTGGATTTGTTGATTATGCGAAATCGTTGTTATCAATTGAAGATAGAAATGATTTAGGTGAAATTGGAGAATCAGATATCGGACCTTCTTGGAATTGGATCGTTTCTCGGATTCTCAAGACTTGTTCTGCTTATTCAAGTGGTGTTACTGCTGGAATTCTTCTTTCCGATCTCTCTCAGGTATTCTTTCTCCCTTCACAATTCAATTAGGGCTTTCTAAGTTTTAGAATTTGATTGATTTTATATATAGGCATGGAATGAACAATATAGAGCTGGAGCTCCGAAAAAGAGACCGGAATGCATTACTCAGATGATAAAGAATCATAGGAGAACGAAACTTCTGAATACGGTTACAATTGATTCGATATATGAGAAGAATTATTTATCTGTAAATAGCATTTTAGAAGCTGTGGTTGTGGAAGTGTTTGTTCTTCCAGGTTAGATAGATACTCTGTGCGAAATTTAAATTTTTTAAAGTTAGTGATTATTAATTGTAATGTTTCTATGCTTTTTAGGTACAAATATTTATATGCTTAGATTGGGAGACTTTTGGAGCTCTAGCACCATTGATCTTTATCTCCATCGCAGGTAGTTGATATTGTCTTGCAAATTAAACTCATAAATTGTTCTACATATAAGTGGACTATATAATTTGGTAATGGGGGTTTAACCCAGGTCTGTGATTGCAATTCCAATGGACTGTAGCAATTAAGCTAGCTGGCGGTGATGCCTGCTATCAACCTGTGCTTTTGTTTTAGTTTTTATGTATGGATAGCTTTTCATCAAAACTCAGAAGCTCTATTATTGCACTACTGTTTTTCTTGGGTTCTGATGTTTAGAACGAAAGATCACTAGATTTGCTGGTGAAGTCGTCTCTTCTGCTGTTGTATTTGCATGCACTCTGTCATCATGTAATTACATATCCTACTTCCAGTATATTAAACAACAACAAAGATATCTTTTCGCATTTGTTTGGACTTAAGAAGTTAGCTTTACATAAAAAATCCTAGCTGGCCAACTGCCCTTATATCAATATTTACCTGGACCTCATTGTTTGTTCCTCTGATTTTTACTTTCTCAATGCTTTACTATTGATTTTGTAGAGGCCATTATTATTATTGCAGTTGCAAAAAGCGTTTGTAGACTCAACAATTTTAAAGTGTTGAGCTCATTGCATGATGCTAATCTTATTGAAAACGTGTTGTCCATATCAGATATTATGACTTGGTTGATCTTGAGTGCCCTGACAGAGGGATTTTAAAAAAGGGAAGAGAAATTTTTCTCACAGGATGCAACCTTCGGACTACTGGAGGCTCTGGGTATCCACGGCTATTGCCAACAGAATATGTTGTGATACTGTTGGATGAGGTAGTGATTTTATTGAAAGATGTTTCTGAATGCAAACATGTAGGACATCTGGACAAGTGTTTTCATTTTCAGGTGCTCAACCTGAAATATTGGCCTAATATGTCTCATTTTCCTGCAGAATCAAGATGATGACGCTATCCTGCTAGGAGCTCAGTTTTGTACAGATTATTTTTCTTCAATCTCACCCGATGCGGTTAAGGATGGAACTTCATTTTCTTTTTATGCAAGGCAAGATATATGCAGTTGATGAGTTTCTTTGAGCTTACATCTAAAGTGTTAATATTAAGTGATTTCTAAATTTAGAGAAGAATTTCCGCTTTTTCCATTGATACCACTGTGAAATATGTTAAGCAACCATTGGCATGAATAAATGTTTGAGATTAAAAAAAAGAATGGTTAAATCAGTTTTGCAGTTATAATAATAACTAATTCATCAATTGGCTAAAATTTTTGGCATCTATTCATGTATGAACTAACTTCATATTTACTGGAATATACATGTATATAAACTATCAATAATTTTTCAGATGAATGCATCCACATGTTGGGAGTCAAATCCATGTCTCACTCCCATTTTGTTGGTCTTTCTTGTTTGTAGAATTCAATCGATTGGGTTGCTGGAAAATTATGGAAGGGATGGTACTTTGAAGCGAAAGCAAGTCACTCTAGTTGATATTGATGGGTTGAAGTTAAGTCTTTTCTTGTGGGGCGAGCAAGTTCTTCTTGCCAATCTTTTCAGGTTAATCCTTCACTTCAAGTTTCTGACTTAATTGACTATTGTACCATCTCTTACAATACTTATATCTCATCTTAGTGTTGGGAGTATGCTTGCGTTAGATAGGCCCTTTATTGCAAGTGCTTTGGATAGCAATATTGAAACTGCTGAGGAGTTTTGTCTTGAATATGGTACCGCAACACAGTTATATTTGGTTCCGTTCAATCAACATGGGGAGCAGGTTAGTTGCTGACAAACTTCTTAATGTAGTTGCCTTGTTCTCTTGGGTTCAAAATAATTTAAATTTTTATTCAGATATCCGTATCATCTACACAAAATCGACATCAAGGATCAAGGACACAGAATGGATTTAATGGAAGCCAGGGTCATAAAGTTTCTCAAGTGACATTACCTCGTGATTCTCAGGGCAGTGTTGACTTCAGTAATTATCCTTTTCGAGTGAGTATTATGTCTGTAGGCTTACTCCGTTCCTATGTTGGTTTCATTCAACTACAAATTGCAAGATATTTTCTTTTTATAGTCCCACTTGATGAAGTAATAGTTTCAGACGAGCTTTTGCTTTGGCGGTGACAATGAGTCAGTGACCAATTTGCATAAAATGCCCATTGAAGTATTTATTTTGTTCAGACTGCCGGGCAAATTTTATCTTTCATCTATACGTCCATGAATTGTTCTGATTCCACCTATTATAGGTTTCGGAAAAAACTGTAATACAGTTTTATAATATTTTGTCCGAGCTTCAAAGATATCATAATGGCAAAAATGTTGTCAGAACGTTAAAGATATTATAATGAAATGTTACATATGTTACCAGAAAACACTTACCCCTTAACGATTTGCAATCCTGATTGCATGTTCCCAATCGTGGATCTGTTGCGATTCTGAATGTAGTTTCTAGTATTCCATTATATGTTACAAGTTTTCGTGCATGAATCTTGGGAGTTTAGATTAACTAATTTTATAATCCTTGGATGTTGCACATGAGCATGTAGCTCAACGGTTGCATCCTCTAAAAAAGCGGAGAGGTCGTGGGTTCGAAACACGTCAGCAGCTGATTGTTTGATAAAAAGTTTCCTCGCGTTTTTTAAAGGGTAGGGGCACCCTTAACCCCGCTTGCCAATCGAAAAGGAAAGACCTTGGATGTCTTTCTTTCCTCAATATTTGTTCTTTCTATGGTAAAAAACCCACTGTCTTTCTAATTACTTTATCATTTCTTTTTCTCACATTCTGGATGTCAAACCCCCCTCCTCTACACGCACAAAAAAAAAAAGTGAATGCCTGCATTGTAGGAATTTATCTTTTATTCTTGATACTTTTTCAAAGAATTCTTCAGTAGTTTTCTTTATGATAAAGCTTATACCAGTTATCTGTGTCTTCTTCAATGTATTCAAATTCAGTTGTTAACATTTAGTTATGTTCAAAGTATTGCAGTCATTTGTGGTGGATCTGTGTGACAAAATGACTAGCATCAACCTTTATGGAGTTGTTATAGATATCTTCCAAGAAAGGAATACTTCAGAAAAGGTTTTTGTTTTGAAAATTGGGGATGTGACAGGAGAAGCTGTGGTGAAGCTACACTTCATAAACTCTTGGTAATCATAAATTTAGTCTTCAGATCTTTATAATATTTCTGCTGCTGTATTTTCCTCTCTGTACTTACCTTTTTGAGACTTCCAACTGGAAAATGTCAGTGTTGGATAATATTTTGCTCCTTAAATCACAATGCTATTATAATTGATGTGATATTGGTAGGTAAAGATGAAATTATGGTAATAATTAGGAAATTCAAGGTGAACTGAACATGCAAAATGTAGTTAATATATAAATCATAAAGTTTGCAAGTTACAAGACCAATTACGATCCTGAAACTATTGAGACCCTATTCAATGAACAGTTATATTTATATCCTTGAGGATGCAGTTGCACTTTGATCCCATTGAGCATTGAAGTCAACTGAGGTTATATCCTTGAAGGTCTCCCTTAAATAAAAAACAACAAATATGTTCATAATTTAAGCTCTTCTTCTCCGAAAGCTCTAACCAATTAATGTTCATTAAACTTTGGTATGACCTATTTAATCGCAAAAGGCTGAAAGTTGGATACAGTAAGAAAGTCACGAAGAGGGAATACAGCATTTCCTTAGAATTGCTATCAATATTGAGTAAATTGGGAGAAGAACAAGTTACTAGTAAAAGTAATAGTGCCTTCTGATCCTAACATGTTGTAGACATTTGTTTTATAGTGTAAAGGTAAATATCTGGAGTCCTTTGACCTTAACTGCTTCCAGTATGGAGTCATCCTAGGGGTACTAGAGCAGGAAGTCATCCTTTCGTCTTTATGTTTTTACTTTGTAGTGCATGGTAAAGGATGAGCTTCCACTCCAAACAAGTCAGGGCTTCACTGAAAAACTTGTTTCATGACTAAAAGAGCCTTTGGTTGCTTGACAACTGCACTTGCATGCGAGGACTCCAATGAGGGAAGTTCGATTAACTACTTTAAGTTGGATTAATGTGATCACTAAAAAAGTTTCTTTGAGTTGGCCTAAGGCTGCCATTTTCCTGTCCCTTCCCATATTTCCATGTTTTGGTTGGGGTGCTAGCCTTTTTCTATAAGTTTTATTTGTTCCTTCTCCATGTTAATCAATTATTCACTCCTTTCACTGCACCCACAACCATTTTCTGGGGGGAGAATAGAAGTTGGGGTAAGAAAACCATAAGTCGGTGGGTATGGAGGGGCTGGGGATTGTTTTTTGAATGCGGTTTGGCAGAGATACAACAAATTCTATGTTTAAATTGTGTCTGACGAATATGAAACTCTGTTTTGGCTACGCGGAACTAAGGGTCCCAATTTTTAAAACTCGTCTTGATATATTAGGTTTTGCTTTATATTAATGAATACCTCTTATTTATCAGGGAAAAAAAAAGATGTGAAATGATATTTTGATGTATGATAGAGTGGATCTCTTTTCTAGCCCTGAAATTTTAACAATCTTGCTTATAAGATTCTTAGAAAAAAAAAATTTGATGTCAGGTCTCTGGGAAGACTGAGCTTTGGTCACACGGTGTATATAACTGGTTTGACTTGCTATAAGAGTTCACAGAATCTGTGAGTATTTTTTCCACTCGTTTTTTGCTTCATATTATGTAGTTCTTTCAAAAATCATAATACCTTTAATACTTTGCTTTCAACATGCACAAATATCAACGTGTATAATATGTCATCTGATATGCATGGAGGCTTCCAGCTTGAAGTTTTAGTATTTCAGATCTTACTTTGGTTGCAAAAATTCTTTCATTCAGCTTTTATTCTTAAGTTTCTTTAATCAATAATTTTTAGTAATATCTTTGTCTTTCAGTCTTGAAATGTCGTGGTTCGAGAAGAATGTTGGAGCTTCCTTGGTTAACCTAAGTTGCTTGCTAGCATTATTGAATTCACCTTGTCTCCACAAGATGTCTTACCTTTCTGATCTGTCCATCCAGACAAATATAACACATGTATGTTTTTTTCTCTTAACATTTTTAAAGAATTAAACCTATTTCTGTATTATGTCCTGACTGTCTGGTTTCTCAAGCTGCTATGTGGTCCTCTTTTTTACTTGGATTACTCAAAATTCTGTTCTTTTCTTCATATTGATATATTGACAATTGTGTTTCAATTACGAGAAAGGCGAACCATTCTCCATTTCATGTTGAACTAGTTGGATTTGTGTTCCGGTTTCTGTAATGAATTTGATGGATAGTATTCCACAGAATTGTTTTAGAGCTTCAAGTGTGGTTTTTGTCATCGATTAGGTAGGTAAGTAGGCTACACATGCACAGGCATACCGTTGCCAAAAAATGTATACCACACACAATCTATACCACAAAAATTATCGTGACTGAGCACTCTTGTCTCTTGAATTTGATCCATGCCCTACGCCAGCCAAGACGACTGTAACCACTATGATGCACCACCTAGATTTCACTCTCCTTCTCTGGCTACTCACTCTGTCTAAAATTATCGTGACTGAGCACTCCTGTCTCTTGAATTTGATCCATGCCCTATCATGCATTCTATATGATTGCTGATAGGGTACAAGGTGGGTGGTGTACGTATTCTCATCATGCTTGGAGCTACTCCTAGAGAAAGACAGGTTTAATTTCTTTCTCTAAAGGTTGTTCGTTGTGTGGTATACGTTTTTTTATATGTTTTGAAACACATCAAGTATCAAGTAACCAGATTCTTGAAGGCACAATAATTTGATATTTTGGTCCCTAGTTTTCGCAAGATGGTTCATATCTTTGTTCTTAATCACAATAACAAAGTGCAGGTTACTGGGAGAGAGGAGTTGGAGATCCTACGTAAAAATGAAGAGGAATCTGTATGCACTCCCCCTGATAAACTTACATGGGATTGTTATTCAGTTCTCAATGCTTACCTGCATTCAATTTTGGGCTCTCATAGTTATATGTTTTGACCAGTTAGTGTAATATGATTGCTCACCTTGGTACCTATCCCGTGTATGAACCACTGAAAAAGTTCAGAACCTTTAGGCCATATACCAATTACAAGTATAATAAGAGTCTGCTAGTGGAAGCACGTATAATTTCTGTCGTTGTTGTCCGCAATTTCCAAAAAGTGATATATAGTCAACAAATCGATTATGATATATAGTATTTGTTAAGAAAATAAAATATTGAGAAAAACTTGGTACCGGTATATATACATTATCATCAGACGTTTCAGATATTGCAGACCCTGATGTACATGTTTATGATATGAACTTCGTCATATTTAAATTGATGGACCTGCTTCAATCCGTATATGATATTCTTACTTCAAGTCATTTTTTGAATTAATATTTATATATATTTGTTCTGATCCCTAACTTTTGGTATTTCTTTGACACAATAAAACAGATATGCAATGTTCATCTTGATCACGTCGAAGATTATGATGTCAATTCAAAATTGTCTCATGTCGTTTGTGGCCACTTTGTGACTGAGAGACCTGATGGGCTTCTAGAGTGCAGTTTCTGCCATTGTACCAGTGTTGAGGAAGTTATGCGTAGCTTCGATTTAAAAATAACCCTTGCAGACGAGACTATGAAGATTTCTGCATGGTGTACTGGTCAAACTGCTGCAGAGTTGCTGCAAGTTTCTCCAGATGAATTCTATGAGCTTAATGAGGTATTGGTTGTCTGAGCTATTATAAAGCTAAATTAGACTTCAATTTACTTCTGAGATGCAAAATACAGAAAAGTCCTTCTTATAAAAGAGAGCTGACTTGGGACGAGAATCAAATCCTCTAAAAACTTATTATAGTCAATGTATTGTTTTCCATGCTTATGGCGCTTTCTTGAAAGGTTGTCTATCTGCAATTTAAAAAAGCTTGTCTGGTTTCAGGACGATCAAGCTATGTATCTTTATACACTCGAGAATGAAAGGTTCACGGTGGCAATTGTCAATTGCAAGAGGCAGATCTATGGTGATACTGTTGGTCTCAATGGAGAAATCGGTTCATGTACATGGGAAATTGCTCGAGCTCTGAAGTATGAATGAGGCATAGTACATTGAGGTAATTACCAACATCAATTTCAGCAGAGAAAAGTTCATTCAACTCACTGGAGGAGCTTATATAAAAAGTTGGTAATGCAAGATGGTTCTGCTGTGTGATAAGAAGCAATCAGGCGATAGGTTTGGCACAATTCTCCTAACATATATATATATTCAGAAACAAAAACAAGTAAGTGATTTCTGAAAACAAAGGTAGAATTCTGGTAGCCTTGTTAAATGATAGATTTGCTGTGTGTGTTTTTATGTGTTCTCTATTTGTTCAATGGTTGATTGCTCTCTCCGTGTTCTTTATGGTTGATTACAAATATAAAATCTGTCTTTTGTGGAATATGGGTGATATAATGTGATATGAATAAGTAAAAGATGGCTTTCGAAAATGTGAACGAGAGCAACAACCGTTGGATTTTTCACGAACTTTTTCCTGACGTTGAGTATTCTTGTTATTGTGTCGCCCGGGTGAGGTGTGGGGTGAAGTTGTGGTCATTTTCTTGGTATCAATCTCTTCTGATTCCCATGTTAGTTCACATTCTAAAATTAGCAGATAGACCTTTCACCTTTTTAATGACTATCTAGTTTATGACAAGAGTTGGTGCCTGGTGGGCTGTTTTTCTTAGTAGGCAAGTTTTTTTCTTAGTAGGCAAGTTTTTTGCTTAGTAGGTAAAGCTTCCAAATCCAATGCACCAAACTGAACCACAAATTGGAATTCAGTCACAGCTGTCCACTAAGCTGTTCTCAAGGCTTTAACAATCTTGAATCCTTGTGAGGTAGTGAGTGTGTGACACAACATCTCTACTTCTGTATGTCACAGGAAGAGACCTACAGTTACTTTTGTTGTCACAGCCATTTTTCCATACGTCCATATACCCTTGACTTTTATATTAATGCCTTTGCTATCATATCTATCACTGCCTTGCTGGACATGTCTATCTGGTTCTTGCTTACATTTGCATTCTTCCATTGACCGCAGTATGTCCTTTTCAAACAAATGGTCCATGGCATTTTGTCTCTACCAATAACCAATTGATTTTGTGTTAAGCACATCCACAGGGGATGTACACGCACACTGGTCAATTATAACTTGTTATAGTTGTGAATAAAATTTTCCATATCACACAAATGATCCAACTTCAGATAAAGTGAAGCATTGAAGCCATGAGTGTCTGAGTGATGCTCTAATAAGTTTTAAAGTGTCAACATCTTATTTTTTATGGCCCTTTGATCTTTGGAATTTAGGCAGCTAGTTGCTCTTGTCAGATACATAAACAGATTGAGATATTTGATGTCTCTTCGTTGTTTCGTTTGGATTGGGTTCACATGATTTAGCATGAAATGCTGTAATCTCAAGTAATTCAGAACCTTGTCTTTTACTTTTT
>JABWDY010041048.1:8081-18776 GCA_013358455.1 Thalictrum thalictroides | reverse complement strand
GACGAAGTATTGGTGTGGTAATAAATTTAAAATAAAGCGCTTGTGTATCTATCTGTTGTATCTTTGAGTCTTGGCAACTTTCTTTTTTGCAAATAGACATGTTATATTATTATATATACACATACATTCTAAAAAATACAAATGTAATCACTGATGTAATTGTTACATTTCATCAAGAAGTGTTTAAAATAGGACCTAATAATAATAAAAGTAGTGTGAGGGAGTATTACTACAACTAAGTAAAGGATAAGTGCCGTCACATCAACACTATACCAACCCCAGAATAGTTGCAGCCTCTTGTGATCAGAATTAGCTGCCTAGTGCCACAACGACACATCATATTTCTTCTTGCAAAAATACATCTAAAAGAGACATGGTGACCCCTTGTCCTCCTTCTGTCAGTCCTTGTGTATACTTCTTCTGTTGACCGTTATAGTGTTATTTTTCTGTTGATGCTGAAGTTATACATTGTCCTCTGGGTTGATATACTTAAGTTAGTAAGACACTAATTTTATTTCCTTTTGGCTGACAAGTATGTAATATAGATTGTCTATTGATTCCTTTTAAAATTTGGCAGGGTGCTGGTATTAACAATAGGGTGGATTATTTTCCTTTCCTCCTTTGTTCCAGTACACTTCCTGCTTAAAGGGAATAATAAGTGGAGAAGGAAATTGGAGGTATGATTTTGTTTACTTTTCCTTATCTCTCTTGCCTGTGCAAAACTCCCGTTTAGCGCATAAGTTTGAATTTTGCTTTGCAAAAGCTATAGTTACTTCCCACAATTCTAAAACAACGCCATGGTAACACACTTACACCAGCCTCCCTTACACCCAATACCCAGATATTTATGTAGGTGGATGCAATTCTTAACCAATTTCTTAACTTAAGATTTATACCAAAATAGTTAAACCTTTTTTTTTTCTTTATTTATATCCTAGAGTGTCACTGCACTCCCTATGCTTGAGCAACATAATGATTTTCCGAATATAATGGCAGGCTTCACACTTGTCATGGAATATAGTCTTTTTATTTGCACTAGTCATTCTCATCATGCCAGACACACGCTACTGTTTGCACCTATACAAAATTTTGTATGCCGTACATTTTATTTTAATACTGTTAATATTATAAGGGGTATTTTGCTTTTGGCACCTGTAACTAATGCTTATTTAGTTTTTGGTGTTGACATTTTGGAAATTTAGAACTTGGTCCCTTTTCTGTGAGTTGATCCTCAGTTGACTGCCCATATATTTCAAA
Source organism: Thalictrum thalictroides (assembly GCA_013358455.1). NCBI lineage: Eukaryota > Viridiplantae > Streptophyta > Magnoliopsida > Ranunculales > Ranunculaceae > Thalictrum > Thalictrum thalictroides. The sequence goes on along the minus strand of JABWDY010041048.1, from coordinate 17,519 downwards.
ATGTCAGAAATACATTTGCATGTGCAAAGAACATGCTATTTAATTTTTCAAAAAAAGAATAATTTGAAAACAAATCATAATATGTGTCACAATCATAAGTCTTGATGCAATGGCCAAGGTAAAAAATAAAATAAAAACTACACTTCTGTATTTCCCAAATTAAGTGTGGTTTGTCCAATATTTTTTGAAAACAAATTTTCTTCTTCAAATCAAGACAAGGTAATGTTGTCTGTAGAATCAAATGATTGAGTCATTGAGAATGACATTTTCATGCTTAATAAATGTTGAATCCCAATTGAAAACATTGGTGAAATAAAAGAAGGCAAAGATCTGGGTGTTTGATGGAATACCCATAATGAAATTTATGTTTGATTAGGTCCGCTAAATCAATTACCGGTAAAACAATGGGACAACAGTGGAATAAGGTGAAGATGTGATGCGAAGGAAAAAGAGACACTAAGAAAGGAGTTTTCAATTTTCTTCCAAACTTTGTGAAATTATTATATTGTCCACAAAAATTATTTCCCAATCAAACGGCCTAAGGAAATCTTAGTTTAACTGCCAAGAGGTTAATAAAATTAAATCTTAAAGGTTGAAGCTTTACCACAAATGATAATTTGTGGCAGTAGAAGTTGAAAAATGGGTGGTGGTGAAAGAAACTCTTCTTCTTGTTGTTGTGAAATTATCTTCTTCTCTTTATTAAAAATTCACATATTGTTAGTAGAAGAATTGCCAGTTCATCTATCTTCTTCCAAAAGAAGGCAACAATTGAATTTCCTACAACCACATGTAAACCCGAACGGTGATGACTCATATTATTGCGACGATGAACATGAGAATGACTTCTTCTTAATCTTTTAATGTTTAACAGAGTTGGAATTGCAATCAAAAGTTGTAGCCTGTAAATCGTTGATCGGTGCACTGTCGAGTTAGTGAAATTCGAACCATAGCATGTGTTTGAAAACTTGGTTTACATGAAAAGCTGAAATCATTGAATGAGCACATAAAAGGGTAGTTTTGGCATATTATAAAATATGGATGCTTTGATTCTGGTCGAAACAGCAAACTGATGGTCAACTCACAGAAGAGGGAGCAACCACTAAATTTCAAAAATATTGAAACAAAAGCTAAATAAGCCTTATTTACAGGGACCAAAAGCTAAATACCCCTTACTATTGTCATTGTTTTGCTTATTACTAGTTTTAATCACTATCAAGTTATAAATTAGATTTGCAGGGGTAATGTTTTTGTCATTTCTGTTGGCAAGCACTCAGTATGGAAAAATCAAATTCAAAATTGATTGCGCCTTTTATGTGTTGAACCGTGTTGGATATATTATTATTTCCAATTTAGGTACTTAAGTGCTTTACATGACATGGAAATTATACTATTGATCATTACAGCTCAGTTATCTTATAGCAATTATGTCAATTTCATATACATTTGTAACCAACCAGACCATGTCCAAACTCCAAACTATTTAAGGGTTAACTTCTATTGATGTATTTAACATACGTCACCATATGTATAGGCGAGCAGTATTAACTGTAACGCCTGGTGGAGGATGCTTTTATGTCCTATTGTTGAGTTCTTCGCTTCAGATAAATACTTTCTCATTATTATTATTTTTAGATGAATAGATAAATAGTTCTCATATAATAACCTATTGTTATGTCACTTTTCTTACTTGTTCAGAGATATCTGGTGGAGTTATTATGCAGTTTCTTTGTTGCGTCATGGACTGGGGTAGTCAAATATCATGGGCCACGGCCTAGCATACGACCCCAGCAGGTGCTGGAAATTATCGTCTTAAGTTTCTGGAATCTTCATTCTTGCTATATTCTCAAGTCTCTCAGAATAATGTTAAAGCTTACCTTTTCTTGTGAATTCTGAAATTATTCTATGCTTCTGTCCCAATTTGAACAGGTTTTTGTGGCCAACCATACGTCCATGATTGATTTTATTGTTTTAGAACAAATGACTGCATTTGCTGTTATAATGCAAAAGCATCCTGGATGGGTTGGTAAGTATCTAACACCATGATTTACTTTGATTTTATATCCTGAATAGGATTGTGCATCAGTTGTGACTCAAAAAAATCTGGATTAAACTCTATAATTATATCTGACGATACTAATGTTTTTAATTATATTTTAAGAACCATCTATCATTGTGTCTTACATATGAAATCTTCTGACGTATCACAGATTGTCATTTGAGAATATAGTGATATACACATTTTGGGTTATCAAAGTCACTTAGTAAAATGAGTATGTGGAATCCCTGAAATAAAGCCAAAAAGTTCATCCCTGTTTTATTTTTATTTTTTTCACTTGCCAATACATACAGCATTACAGCTTATAATATTAAAATTCTTCTTTTCACTTCCCTGTAGAGATTTGATTCATTGACACAATCATAATCAAAATGATTATATATGGCTTAATGCCATCCTAGTGAGCAATGATAGGTGTCACCTTATTCATGCCCACTCTTTTTGATGGGGAATTATGAGATCCAACCCTTCAGTAGTGTAATAGATAATGATAGGTCCCCTTTTATCGGTAAAATGTGGAAAAAGAAAAACCTTATTAGATCAAATGTTGACAAGTAGGTTGAGATAACTTATGAGTATTAGTGTAAAATGACTATACTGCATGTCTGCAACCATAAAAGCTTAACAATGCCAATAACAGTTGTCAAATTGGTCCCCTCACTGCCAGCTCAAGATGAGTCGATATACATTTTTTCTCCATAGGTATCATCTTGTTAAACGCCTCTACAATAGTCAATGAGTGGAATTGCAAAAACAAGCTACTGTGTATCAAGTGTTGTACATGTTCAGGTGGCGGTAAGAGAGAATTGAACAATTGAGGCAAAACAAGGTACAAAATAGGTGCTAGATGAAATCTCTGCTGTGCGCGTTTTCGAATAAATGTCATAAATGATGCAGGTCTTCTGTGACAACTTTGGAATGAATGCACTCATTTACCTCCAATAATCCCTCAAAGGTTTTATATATATTTGACAAACTTCGTAATGCAGATTGCGGAGTGATGATATTTAAAATAAAAATAGAGTGAATATTGATCCATTCAGTCCATTCAAAAGCTTTCCCCACCTTTCAAGTTTCTTCAATAATATTGACTGATTGATAGTCCTTGAGTTTGCCCTGTAGTGTTTGCTGTCTTTATATAAGATCATTACTTGTGAGTATTGTTATTCCTTCAATGCTGTGATATTTTGTATCAAAACCATTTTCATGTAAGATGTTAGATGTACATTTCCAACAGTGTACCGACTTCGGTAAATGGCCATGAAAAGAACATCTGGGCTATGAGTTTTATGACCTTCAGGAAATCTGTCTGAAACAAAACCTACTTTCATAATAACCCTGGTTACCTGGTACTCCATTGGCTTGCAGAGTACTTGCTGCAAAATTTAGACTGTTGTGTTTGTTCTTCCAATGATATGAATTTAATTACAAATGGTAGCACAAATACATTTTATGCAATATAGTAGCATGCATGCTATCATCGAAGGCCATAAAATCACACTTTTTGCTCTTTCTGTGATAATCTAGGAATGCTATTCCTTCAATGCTATGATATTTTGTATCATTAGTAACCATTTTCATGTACGATGTACATTTTCAACAGTGTACTGACTTCAGTAAACGGCCATGAAAAGAAAATCAGGGCTATGAGACCTTCAGGAAATCTGTCTGAAACAAAACCTACTTCATAATAACCCTGATTACCTGGTACTCCATTGGCTTGCAGAGTAATTGCTGCAAAATTTAGACTGTTGTGTTTGTTCTTCCAATGATATGAATCTAATTACAAATGGTAGCAAAAATACATTTTATGCAATATAGTAGCATGCATGCTATCATCAAAGGCCATAAAATCACACATTTTGCTCTTTCTGTGATATGTACCCATTTTGTTAAGATTAAGTCTTTTTTTTCGGACTTACTGAGCTTTGATATACTTAGTTTATGACTTTATGTTTCTGAGTATCTTTTGCAATTGTTTGAGTTTTGAAGAATCTTTTGCAATTGTTTGAGTTTCGAAGAATCTTTTGCAATTGTTTGAGTTTCGAAGAATCTTTTGCTATTGTTTGACTTTATGTTTCTGAGTATTTTTGCAATTGTTTGAGTTTCTAAGTATCTCTTACTGAGCTTTGTCATACCCTGGTTACCCACTAGGAATGCTATATGTCAATGCAATAGAAATCAAGGGTTTTAGGTTTAATTTGTTTGGAGATTCGTCTATTAATCGAAACATCAGATATTAGCTGAATGATACTGTCTGGGATATTAGCTAATGGTGAAGAAACTAATTACGGCTTCATGGAATTATATATGTTCATGTTTATTTTGTAGGATTAATACAGAGTACTATTTTGGATAGTCTTGGTTGCATCTGGTTCAACCGTACCGAGGCAGCAGATCGCGAAACTGCAGCAAGAAAGTAAGCTTTGTGTTTTCTCAGCAATGTGTGGAGGTTTAAATTGCATTTTGGTAATCGACTGAGATTTTGTTCTGCAGATTAAGTGAACATATTAAAGGATCTGACAACAACCCCCTTCTTATATTTCCAGAAGGGACCTGCGTGAATAACCAATATACAGTGATGTTCAAGAAGGTTTCTATCCATTCTGTTGTTTTTTCTATTTCTGTTTTAAACCATATCGTTGTTGAAGAGAGTATGACTGAGTTTGAGGTTTAAAATAATTCCCATTCTTTCCTCACTGAGCAAAATTTTGTTTGTAGCTCGCTCAACCATACAGGCTTAGACGGAGGAGAGAGAACTATTAACTTCAGGCTTAGATGAATCACACTGCATTTATAAACAAACACTTACATCACTATGAAACACCAATTTTTAATGTATGTATTTGTATTGGCAACAAGGAAAAGAGATGTTTTTTCCGATAAAGAGAATCTCCTCCCTTTAGGATTATCATCAGAACATCTGCACATCTGGGATCCTCATTTAATTTTTGAACTCCACTTATAATGTGATTTAAATTTTATAGATAACTGGGTTTTTAGACACCTTTTCATTACTCTAATGGTTTACACCCATGAAGGTCATCTTGCTTATTGTTATTTATGTAGCTATACGAGTGCATAGAATTAGCATCTTTAAACAGTGTCTTGATAACATGGGACATATAACACGAGGTGACGAGGATAGTTGGAATGAGCTATTTTTCTTTATCAATTCCTGTTCTCCATTTAAAGAACATTACTCAGAAAAATCCGCTGTCTTGATTATTTAGCCAATTGAGCTAGTGTGTACACGAAATTTGTTGAGTTAAATTTAAAAAAAATCGGGGCCCTGCCAGAGTCATTCACAGTAAATCTTTGTCTCTTCACAAACAAGTCTTGGTTATCAAGTGATATTTGATCATTCTGCAGTTCAAGTCAAGTTTTTCCCTTTAATTGCATTCTTAACCGGTTGCTTCTTTCGATGTGTAGGGTGCTTTTGAGCTTGGCTGTACTGTTTGCCCGGTTGCAATTAAGTACAACAAGATTTTCGTGGATGCTTTCTGGAACAGTAGACAGTAAGAACTAACAAACTACTTGAAAGGAACTGGTTCATGGTCTAAATGTTGTAAGGCTTTTTAGATTTTGTTTGTGTTGTTTTTCCAGTGGTAGGCCACATATCTTTTATTGTGTGGTTTTTTTTTTTATCTGAATCTCAATTTGACAAGTTACATCGACTGAAAGTGTCCGTCTGCGACTTTGGGATTCATGCCACTACTGCCCTTTGAGTTTGAGAATAGTTTCGTTGGCATCCTTAAGGCTATAAATACCCATGTGCTGTCTTGTAACTTCTAGCATATGTTCTCTCATCTTAGTCTTATGTCCTAATTCCTTGTTTTTTTAACCTTTTCAAACCATTTGTCTGAAAAATGTCATTTGACTATGGTTGAGAATATCCATATATATTCTATTTCAACGTCTGATAATTTGAGTTTGAGTGGTTGCTTTTATGAATTTGCCCAATATTAACTAAAAGTCTTAGTTGGATCTTCACCTTCTTGCAAGTGAGCAAGTCATATGAATGGCTTTGTTTTAATCTTGGTAAGGAACAGAATTTGTCAGATCCATGGGTGAAGAAGATCTAGTTGATCCTACCGAAAATTCCAAAAGTTTTGTTTTAGCTGTTAACTATCTCAATTTATTGTACTGCGTACAAACTGTGTTTGATAGATTTATTGGACTATTCATTTTGCAGGCAATCATTTACTATGCATTTATTTCGCCTCATGACATCGTGGGCTGTTGTTTGTGATGTGTGGTACTTGGAACCACAAAATCTGAAACCTGGAGAAACACCGATTGAATTTGCAGAGAGGTAAATCATCATTTATACTCTGTAGATTAACTCACCATTAGTACTCTGCAGAAATTAAGGGTAAGCTTACACAGGATTCTCGATCTTGTTTTTTTGCAGAGTTAGGGACATAATTTCTGTCCGGGCAGGTCTCAAAAAAGTTCCTTGGGATGGATATCTGAAATACTCCCGTCCTAGTCCCAAGCATACTGAACAGAAGTATGTTCTACATCTTTTACAATACCTTTGCTGTCTGCTCCAAGATCTTTTACCATGACCACATCCAACTTAAGAAATTTTTTACACACACGTGGGCAAAGATAATGACTGAATAGGATTTGTGCTCACACTCTCATTTTGACCTAGCACTTTTCTCAAAATAAGGTTTCTATATTTAATAGCAATATTGTGCTTTTGACCTTTCGCATTGTTTGTTAATTAGAGATAACATATATGCCCCACTTTTTCCAAGTGCCAATTAAAGTTCTCCCATTGGTTTTTATGTAATGAAGAAACCCCAGCGCTACGTCAAGAGGTTGTTTACTCACACTGACCTGCACACAAATAAACTGGTGGCTGTTGGCCTATTGAAAGCAGTGATCGTTTACTTACATTGACTTGTACCCAAATAAATTGGTGGCCAGTTAACCACCAAAAAAAAAAAACATAAAACAAGGGGGTTTCTCCAATAATTTAAAAGGGTGGGGTAACTCAAAATGGCAATTAAACTTGGTCGCGTTCAATTTGCCCTATTTTAAGTTCTTGATATTTTGATGTTAATGGACAAAACAGGTCTAATTTCACAGCTGTTTTGGAACATGCAGGCAACAGATCTTTGCTGAGTCAGTACTTAGACGTCTGGAGGAAAAATGATCAATTTGAAGTTCTTTTTTTTTGGTTGTTTTAAGTTGTTCCCTCCTTCTATTCTATAATATTAGTCTCCAATTATGTAACATGTTCATCTATCTCTATGTAAATTATCGAACAATAAAATGTTGAAAATGAAAAAGAAATTAAAGGTAGTATACAATTTCAAAGGTTGTACTCAAATGGTCTCTTCAAGTTCTGTATGAGAGAAAAACAATTGCAGAAGAGCACATAACTGCCTTGCCCGAGACAGTTTTCACTTTGTGGCATCATCCCATCAGTGTCACCAGATATCTTACTTCTGACATAACGATCACCATAACTTAGTATGACTAAGTATGAGGTTTTAGTTTACAGTGCAATCAGTAATGACGAAGTCAGCAGCAGCTGTGTAGAGAATCAGGCAGCTCACCATGTTTTGATTTGTTCTATTTTAATTGGTAAAGACAGGGTTTTCTATTGCCCACTAATTCCTTAACTAATATCAACTGTCCTTTGCAAAAACATAAGGTGGAATTTCCATGGCCACCATCCAAATTCTATTACTGCTGCCTCTTCTTCTTCTTCTTTACTAGGTACCTAAACCAAACATGAAAGATGTAAATACCCCTTCAAAGACTTTTTTTTTTGGGTAGGCAAGCGGGGTTGAGGGGACCCCTACCCCTTATAAATTACGTGGCGAAACTTTTATATCAACAATCAGCTGCTGATACGTCTCGAACCCACAACCTCTCCACTTTGAGATATGGGTGTTAACGTTGAGCCACAGGCCAACTCACAAGACTTAAACCATTCTCCACATACCTATGACTAGGGCTGGCAATCGTGTCGGTTCGTGTCGGGTTGTAACGGGTCAAGGTGTTTTTGGGGTCTACCTGAACCCGACATGTTAACCCGTTAAACCCGATAAGGTCAAAACCGAACCCGACCCGCAAAGTAAACAGGTCGTGTTTGGGTCAACCTGTTTAACCCGATAAGATCATTGATTGAAATATACACCGTTGGATAAAAAATTAACGCGTATCTCAATGTCAGATCTTGAATTCTTTATACGATGTAAAATGAACCCTTTTTATTTATTTTCTAAATTACTTTCTTTATGTACTAATTTTGCAGTATTTTTTTGAGATTTTGAGGAATTTGATTGAATTAGAATTATATTTGAATGAACTTTAACATAAGAAATAGTAACGAACATGGATTTCTGAAATCAAACGTTAATTGAATGTTTTATTTAAATTTCTAACTATTTTTTAGTTGAATGGATCTTTAGGGTTTAATATAAGAATAGTAACAAACTGTGCAATAAATTTCTTAACGGGTTAAACGGGTCGACCCGACACGTGAGACTCCAAACCCGAACCCGACCCGTTAAGTAAACATGTTAACAGGTTCGGGTCAAAATGACCCGTTAACCCGCTAAGGTCAAACCCGAACCCGTTAATTACGGGTCGGGTTCGTGTCGGGTTAACAGATCACGGGTTTTTTTGCCAGCCCTACCCATGACTCACCTTCCATCCTACACTAAAGCCCAACTGGCAAATGGTAAGCAATAGCATGTCTTGCCTTGTTGTTTCGTTTCTTTTAAAGTCCATAACACAGAAAAAGAAAAGGACAATCTATCATTTTATGCAACCAACTTTACCACTTTTCCCAAATCATGCAACATTCTATTTTTTTAATCAAATTATACAATCAACTATCAAATTTTACCAATTTATGCAACCAAGTTTACCACATTTACCAAATCATACAACATTCTATTTTTTCAATCAAATTATACAACAAACTATCAAATTTTACCAATTTATGCAACCACCTATCAAATTTTACCAATTTATGCAATTCCGGTAAAACTAACTAACGATTGCTGATGTGGCTGAATTATTTATGATTATGTTCCACCATTTTAGCTTTTGTCATTTTATGACTATGTTCCACCATAGAGAAAATAAATTGAAACAACAAAACCACCTTAACTAACACCACTACAACAGCAAATTCTACTTAAAATTTTAAAATAAACTTCAATGAAAGAGATTGGTAAAATTTGATAGTTGGTTGTATAAATTGGTAAAATTTGATAGTTGATTGTATAATTTGATTGAAAAAATAGAAAGTTGCATGATTTGTGAAAAGTGGTAAACTTGGTTGCATAAATTGGTAAAATTTGATAGTTGGTTGTATAATTTGATTGAAAAAATAGAATGTTGCATGATTT
>JABWDY010041041.1:5863-20701 GCA_013358455.1 Thalictrum thalictroides | reverse complement strand
TCTCCATGGATTCTCAGAACCAGAATACGTCGTTGCAGAGATTGCATAACGTTGAAAAGGTAATTTAAATTTTGAAACACAAAAATGATTAAATTTGTATTTAATAGAGCAATTTATTAAACAAAGTTGTTGATTTTGCAGCGAATTGTTAGGGTTTTGGAGCTTGCAGGAGGTGTAATGGAAGAGCTTTCGAATTCAACTGGTCCAAGAGTCGAAATAATCAACACTCATTGTCGAGAGTTCATGCAATCGATCAAGGTTCGTTGTCTCAATTCAATTCCACTCTAGTATTAGAGGAGGAATAGGGGAGATTTATTGATTTAAATGAATAAAAGATATATTTTTAAAATTTTAGTTAAGTTTATTGACTGAAACCAAATGAACGTGTGCTTTATGAAATCAGGACATTCAAGTGACTTTGCGGGAAGAAATCAAAAGTGCATGTGAATATCGTCCATTTGAGAAGTGTGATTATAGTGCAAGAATATCTAACGAGATTTGCTGCAAGAAGCTAGAGTACATTGTTGAACAATTGGATGGTATGAAGGAAAACATTGGTCAGTATCAAGATGCAGCATGACATAGAGTGCTTGATGAATTGTAAGTGCACTGACTTACAATTCTTGGTAATTTAAATGCTATCAGAAACCACAATAACATTTTGATTAGGAGAAATGAACATCCAAAGCATGCATGTAGTTTATGATCTAAATGTTCACAGGGACATATATTCCTCATTCATGTTATTAGTGATTATTGATATTAGAGTTAAGAACCTTGTAATATAATGTAGAGAGAGATACACATAGAGATGGTAGTGGGCGTCTTTTTCAGTTGGAAAGAAGGGAAAAAATCATTTGCCGGCTAAAGAGTCACCCGCAAGCATTAGGCAGAGGGCTGGATACTTGGATAGATTGGAATTCCTCTTCTGCTCTGGAGACTGACCCTTTAGGTCATTTCAACGGTAGAAGAGGAAATGCAACAAGGTTACCACCGTTTGACTATGTAGAGGATTCCTTTTACTAAAAGAAAAGCCCATGAACTACTTTTTTTATATGAAGGCAGGTTTCTTACAAACTACAGGCCATAATGTGGTGACGACTTAATTTGTCAGATAACAGTGAAAAATATAAATAAAGAAAGACAGAGAAAATAAGTGGAGAAAAACAAGAAAAGCGGAATGTGCGCTGGATAAGTGTTGCAGAGATAAAACCGGATAGAATCGCCAAATAAGCTTGGAGGAGATTGCAGTGAAGTATGAATCGCAAAGATCATACAACTATTAGAATTTAGAGTTATCTAGACTCTAGAAGTACTTAAAACCATCCAAGTGATCCTGATATTCGTGAAATTCTGTATGTCTATTTTGTAGTGAACTAGTGATGCGTAAAAGACTGTTAGACACCCCTAGAGAACCCACCCTGTATATTTTTTTCGAAAACTGCAGCCTGACAAGAAAGGGTACAACATAAAAAGATTATTTGTTATTATAAACAAATAAATTTTCTAAATAAGAAAGATCAGTTGAGGAGCTGTATAATTTTATTGTGAAAAGGCCTTATGCATAGACATCATGGTGTATAAATTCTGACCCCTAATGTTATACTCTCATCATTAGGGGAGAGAAAGGTGATAGTAGATTATTAACGGGGCACTCTTGCTTTCTTCACAGACCGCTAGGTGGAGACTCTTATTATTAACGAGTGTGGATGCTTTCAGCTGGTAAGAAGACCAAGAAGACGATGAATAGCTCAACATGCCTGCAGTTAGTGAGGTTGAACTTTTATTTTGAAATGGAAGGGTAATAGTTATGTAGATTTGTTATTAGAACCTTTTAGTACACCTTAGGTGAGAGAAATGTGTAGATTGTAGCGAGAGAGGTTGTAATGATACAAATTATTTTACTTCAGAAAACCTCGTTTTGTTTCTTGACAAAGATGGATTTGGAGGATCATATTGGAATCATTGCATATGTTATGAAGGTTCTTTCAGTGAAAGGGCTTTCCTTTCATTCTTTTTAAAATTAAAATCAGAGTTGAAAAATACACCCTAAGGCATTGTGTGCCAATAAATAATCATATATGTGTGAGGCTTTTGGTATGATGATCTATAGCAACTGATTTTCGTTAACTAAACTCCTTTTGAGAAAAAAAACTAGCAAAGTCCAAAAGTTTGAACTATACATATATGGCAGAGTATGGGATCTTCTTGTCCAGTACTCCAGTGTCAATGCCTAGAATGTAAAATAATTAATGCAGATTAGTAAAAAAACTGAAAATTTTGACAAGTTGATTTGGTAAATGTATTTTTTTGATAAGATAAAATTTTATTGATAAAAATAGCAGATACAAAGAATTCTGAAACATGTATACTAGGCGTATACTGTCAGAAAGAGACTAGCAAAAACAAAGCTGCCACTCCTACACAATTATCTTGCCAGTTTCCTAGAAAGAAAGTCGTCCCAATCAGAGATTAGATTACGAAAGAAATATTTCCTTCTACACTTCCATCCTGCACACCAGAACCAGAGCGTAGCTTTGGCTTCCAAGACAATCAAAACCATCGAGCAATTCTTTTCCAAGTTGATTTGGTAAATGTATACTTCATTATTTCTAGTCAAGAATGATGTTGTACTGTGTGAGGATTGGCCACATGAACTGGCCTGACGATCTGATACAAAACCTAGTGGTTCCTTAGATTGGAGCTTTCTTAAAGCTGAAAAGAAAGAGGAAAGATAATCTATTGCGACTGAAAGCAGACTTGTTTATGTGAAAAGGAGTTTGACACTGGGTTGGGAGAATCGCAGTTATCTTGACATCTGAGAGGGAACAGATTACTCAGTCAGATTGCCGTTTATATCTGTTTCATTGCGGTTAATTTCTGTTTCAAGAATGTTAGATGTGCCATGGCATAGGAGACTGGAAAGTGCCAGATATGTGGCATTCAGATTGATGGTCACAGGGCTTCTTTCAGGTTGCTACTAAAGGACACCTCACAATATGGATGTGAAGCCAAGGCAGTGTTTCAAAGTAATTCGTGGTGTACTTGTGAGGGGTAATTAACTAATTACTAATTTATTGAGAGATTCACAGCTATAGCTTTTGTTTAATAGCTGCCTCTCTCACTGTTTTTGCTCTCTTCTGGATCTAAATAAATTCCCTTTCATGAGAAAAACCACTCTACCAAGAATACCGTTGTCTGGTTGTTTAGCGTTCGAGTTTGGGAACATTAAATGTGCCATCAGCGTCTGGAGCTGGACCACACTGACCGCTAGTGTGCAAGTGCCCGCGATGCTCATATTTATGTCAAGGCCCACGTAGTTTATTTGCTACCTGGGCAAGTGGTGGCAGACATTCCAACAATGGATATTGGTAGCGAAATGCTAACCACAATCATAATTCATAAATATCTGTGATTGAATAGCTGTAGTAATTTGCTTCTATAGCAAAATGGGGGAAAAACATTCATGGTTTGGGTATTCCAAAGAAAAACAGCCTCTTTTACAATAGGTTTGGCCAGAAAATTGAGAATTTCTGATCTGTGGATTGTTGACACCATTGAACATGTAGAACTATGTTAATTGTAAGTGTTGCAACCTGCACAGTAAAAGACCTACCTTCGCTCTAATATATCTCCTCTAAAATTCAGAATTTCTGATAGGGTATTCTTTCTGATATGTGGATTGTAGACACCATTGAACACCTAGGACTATGTTATAGTTTTGTGTGTCCACGATTTTCTATTTCGTCTATAATTGGTTTATATGATTTCAGAAATATACAAATTGCTAAATTAATAAATAAAAGAGAAGAAAAACTGGAATGCTGCAATAGCAGTGATTGATTGGCTGTAGTAATTTGCTTCTATAGTAAAAGGGGGGAAAACATTCATGGTTTGGATATTCCAAAGAAAAACAGACTTTTTGCCAAAGGTTTGGCCAGAAAATTCAGAAGTTCTGATCTGTGGATTGTAGACACCATTCAACATGTAGGACTATGTTAGTTGTAAATGTTGCAACCTGCACTGGGAATCAGGGATAGACCTACCTTCGCTTTAATATCTCCTCTAAAATTCCGAATTTCTGATATGTGGATAGTAGACACCATTGAACACCTAGGACATTGTTAAAGTTTTGTGTGTCCATGATTTTCTATTTCGTCTATAATTGGTTTAGATGCTTTCAGAAATATACAAATTGCGAAGTAAATAAAAGAGAAGAAAAACTGGAATGCTGCAATAGCAGTGAATTGTAGAAGGGAATTTACAAAATTAAGTGAGCGAAAGAAAATGGATTATGAAAGAAAATGGATTATGAAGTCCTAAATATACTTATATTTCTTTCATATAACCAATAAAATTGGCAACAAATTGTAATACTAAGCTCATACCATCTTTGATCAAGATTTAACACAACCACCAGAATTCGTCCGCCTGGCCTCTTGAACCAGTGCTGCGCGTGCTGACATTAACCCAGAAGGGACCAGTGCCTCTTGAACCAGTGCTGCGCGTGCTGACATTAACCCAGAAGGCACCAGTGCGGCGTCAAAGGCTGAACAATCGATCCAATCCTTTAATAGCTCCTCTTGTCCCCATATATCTGGTATCCAAACATGGCCAGCTACCTCAGTTCGATGTCTCTTTAGTTTCTCACGCCCTGATACCTCCGGCAATGTTGTGTCGGCAGATTCATTGGTTTTGACCACAGGACTTAAACAGGGAGTGCAGGTTAATTCAACCTGGTCCAATTGTCTAGTCTTCATAGTCTTTTGTACTCTGTCTACTTTCTCTGCAGCAGCAGTTGGAGAATACCCCTGTAATTCAACCCGGTCATCATCAGAGTGTTGGAGCTTTGCAAGTTCTGAAGGGTCTATTACTTCTTGCAATTCAACCACTTCATCACTGATCTGATGGAGCTTCACAGGTTGAACACTGTGACCATTACTTCTTTTATTGCTGTGCATCATTTTGTGGAAGATCTTCAAATTCCAAAGTGGGTCTTCTTCCTTTGTTACTTTTCTAATTATTGTGGAAGCTAGAGTATTGTTAAAGGAAAGGTTGAAGGTTGCATGATGGTTATTTTATGTGTGGAAAGAAAGAAAGCAAAAGAATGGTGAGGGGTATTAGTATACACGTCACAATAAGTCATTTGTATGTGGTATGTGACATGTATACGTGTTTGTTTGTTATGAGATTGGATTCTTATTTGTGTGGTTTAGTTTAGACTTAAAACAAAGACATGGCTGCATTGGCAATTGTGGTGTTGGTACTTGGGTGGGTTGGAAATCTTTACACTTTTTGTAGGGTTTTTAAATTGAAAATGTGGAAGAAAGGATTGTGAGGTTGATGTTGATCTAGCTTTTGCCCCAATTGGAATAAAGGATTTGATTGAGAATTTTGTCTGGTTCATAGCTTAGCATGAGTCAAATTCTACATACTTTGCAAAGATGTGGACTAGTATAGTTGTAAGTTGCTATGGACATAATAATGGAGATATTTTTTTGTATACATCAATACATGCTCTCTTTATTTGCTTGAATAGTCAAATTCAGTTGGCATTCATTCAGTTCAGCATGAAAACAGGTCTGTCTTCAAAGGTTGAACAGGGAAAATGAAGAGTTGCAGCAATACAATTTTCATTGGGGTCTCATGGTCAGGACAATGGTCCTAACACTGTGACTTTCCTATGCAATTGCAACATGATAAGAAGTCCTCTGCGTTCTATTGGTAGTCCTTTTGTTAAGCATGACGACAAGAGTTGCAGCACTAAAAGCATTTACACAATTTGATTCATGAGGTTGAAGAATATTTGGGAGCAGTAGTGACTGTTATTGGACCACCACTGCTGTCTCAGAAAAGCTATGGACTAGGGAAATAGCTCACAGATCACAGATGGCGAAATGGATGGGAATAATGTTGTGGAAGGAAATCAGGCAAATTTGAATGGCATGTGGGTACACACTAGACATTGCCGGCATTCAATTTATGTTGATGTTAGTTATCATAAACTGGCTAATTTGTGCATAATTGAATACAAAGTATACTTTCTCTAGTACTTGCGGCAAATGTGTGTACCCAGACGACTGAGCCAGCCACCCTTGTATGGCATGTACAGTACACACTGTGGCACCCGGAGAATAAGTTCAATCCCATAGTGCGCTACAAACTACACAATAAATAAGATCTAATATGACCAACAATCTTCAAGTTCACCTTACTTACCTTCTCGCCAGATTCATTCAAAGCAAGCAGAAACTGCGAACCAGTAAACACATAACACAAAACACAAACTGGCACAAAACGCTAATAGCCCTTGCTAGTCAAGACTGGGCTGGACTGTAGTTGTACAAAGGTTTTCAACATACAAGGCCCCCAATTTTATATTTATCGAACCCGATATATATAAGAATCGGGCCGCAGTGCCTCTTCATTTCATCGTTTGGAATCCAACCATCGTCAATACTGGAGAGTTTGGTCTTCGTCTTCTTCTTCTTCTCCAGACTCCAGGTACCTTTCACGACCTAAGCTTTATTTGTACAATTTTACTTGTTGGGTTTATCTTTAATCTGTTATGGAGAAAGCAATTCATTGTTTTTACTCCTAATTACAAGAATACTGATTGTAAGCAAATTGATTAGAGTTTCAAGAATTGCACTATATACAAATGGTGATATGGTATACAAATAATTAATTTCATTCCAATATGTTGTTCATGTTATTAGGAGTGTATGAGCTTGATGTAGCTGCTGCAATTTTAGACTGATGTGGGTTGATGATGTCGCATTCTTTCTAACATCTTTATTTACTTTTTTGTCCCGATCAAAGCTCATTGCTAACATCTGTATTTACTTATGTCCTGTAAAATTTTAAGCAAGAATAGAACAATCATTGTTGAGAAAACCCCAGAGTTTATTCAATATCAAGATGGTCTCGGTTTTGAAATGAGTCAGTCAATGTGAGTAAAATGATTGGGAAGTTTAGTGTATTGTTATAGTCATGATATATAAATAGGAATGTAATTTATGCGAGATTGATCAGGTTTTCAGCATGGACACAGGACCAAATTTCACCTAATCCTGTCATTTACGTTCCACAGATAGGACACATTTCATTTCATGAACAAAATTATGCACAATTATGTGCAAGTTATGCTAATATTTAACATATTAGTGGGAAATGAAGCTTGATTTTGTCTTCTTCTTTCATTACAGAATTTTTAATAGCTTATGCAGTTTTACTAAGATGATATTATTGGTCTGCAAAATTGAATGATATATGAGTTTGTCTATATTACAGATTCAAAGCATAATCAGTTTTAAATGGCATCCTTCCGAGCATTCCTCAATAGTCCTATGGGTCCGAAGACAACTCATTTTTGGGGCCCTGTTGCAAACTGGGGATTCGTTGCTGCTGTATGTTTTGCTTCTTTCATTTCATTGTCTTATATACACTACTCTTTCATGACGATTTAAAATTATAAAACTAGCAGGTTGGCTCAGATCTTATGATATAGTGTCAAATGTCAACCTACCAGGACAAATCCATGGTGTTTGTATGATCAGGCTGTATTGGTTCAGTTCTTATGTCCAAGTATCTGGACTCCTTTAATATAGTGGCAAATGTCAACCTATGAAATTGCTGGAGTTTATAAGATCAGGCTGTATATGTTGCCCTCACCTGCCTGCCAGTGGGTTTGAATGTCAACTTGTCTATTTATTGATATTGCATTTTGGGAAGTCAGTTCTAGCCTTCTAGGCATGGAAGTGAGACACTTTTTTTGGGGGGGTCATGACTCGTGATTGATGCAAAATACTGTACCCATCATACAAGTGATATCTTTTTCCTTAGTCTTTGTGGATCCGAATATGATTCCTTGGATGCTTACTATTCTGTTTTATAATTTCCTATTTGAGGCAATCATGACACTGTAACTGGTGACTTTAACAGGGATTGGTTGACATGCAGAAACCCCCAGAACAAATATCTGCCAATATGACTGGAGGTTAGAATATATATGATTCTTAAACCTGTGAGTATTTAATTAGTTGTGGTATTCTAATTTCACCTTTGACATTATGCTGCAGCGATGTGTGTTTATTCGGGGTTGTTCATGAGATTTGCATGGATGGTACAGCCACGTAACTATCTGCTTCTGGCATGCCATGCCTCCAACGAGACTGTGCAGCTCTATCAGTTCTCACGTTGGGCTAAGTCTCAAGGGTAAGGAATCAAAGATTTTCTGATAATTTGAAGATTTCATTATCCTCATGAACTTTGTGCTTGTTATAGCCTACGCTTACCGCATAGAACCAAAAAAGAATGCCAGATGCTCTGAATGTTGTATCAAGTTAATGTGGTTTATGCTTGTGCATTAACATGATAAAATTTAAATTTTAGATATAACTTAAAAGATTAAAGAAAAGAAAAGTGGTGTCTTTTTCCTTGCTGAATATTTGGGATGAACATCTTTGATGTGCAATACTGGGAGAAGTTTTAGTTAACTGAGATTTTTTTGTTAATCAGTATCTTCCGTTACTAAAAAATATACTTTCTGATTACATGACGGCTGTGCATAATCCACAATGCTTACGTTTTGACTAACACATCTTTATATCTCTTTATGGCAGGTATTTGGGGAAGAAAGGTGAGGAAGCTAGTCCCCAGCAGTAGCTACCAACCTCGTGCTTTTCTTCATTTGCTGTAATTGTTTGCAGAGAATCATTATCTTTTATGTATTCTTGAAAAAAAGAAAAACTTCTATACAATCAAAAAGCTTCTGCTGATCTTCCTTACTTTGGCAGCAACACTCAGTATTTCCCTTTTAGCACATTATGATTGATGTATCATTCTTTCTAGTAAAACAATCCTCGATTCTAAGTCATATATTGCAAACAAATGGTTTATGAACCAACCATTGTGAAATGCTGCAAACATGAAGCTTAACAGTAGTTTGGTATCACGCTATTATGGCTCTTCTGGTATCTTGAGTCTTACAATTCTTTTCTGGTTGCCCTGGCACGGGTCAAAGATCTGCAGACTTACAGAGTCACAGGGCTTCGGGTTTGGGACTTGCAGAAAAAGGCCCATCTGCAACCCAAATTCAGAAGTGGGCCCTCTAACCCAAACTAGTAGGCAATGTACACAATGATCCCACCCACGGCCCACGATCATACAATCTGAGTCTTCTTCGACATGCTGAAAGACCCTGTCGCCTTGGCGCACGTTATCCAATCCTACGCCAAAACCAGACAACTTACGAAAGGCAAACAACTCCACGCTCAGCTAATTTGCGCCGGTTATCAACCATGTATATTCGTGGCCAATCATCTTCTAAACATGTACTCCAAATGTGGAGAATTTCATTACGCTCAGAAACTGTTCGACAAAATGCCTCAACGAAACATAGTTTCTTGGACTGCAATGGTTTCTGGGTATTCTCAAAGTGGGATGTATTCTGAAGCTATTAACACATTTTCTATGATGAGAGTTGCAGGAGAAAACCCAACACAATTTGCGTTTTCGAGTGTTATTCAAGCTTCTACGGCTTTGGGTTGGCTAGTATATGGTAAGCAATTGCATTGTCTTAGTGTGAAGTTGGGTTTTAATTTTGAGTTGTTTGTTGGTAGTAATTTTGCTGATATGTATTGGAAGTGTGGGGATTTGGTTGATGCTTGTAGGGTTTTTTATGAGATGCCATTTAAAGATGAGGTTTCTTGGACAGCTATGATTGATGGGTATACGAAAAATGGTAACTTTGAGGAAGCTTTGTTAGCTTTTAAAAAGATGGCTTGTGAGGGGATTAAGGTGGATCAGCATGTATTTTGTAGTACATTGGGCGCTTGTGCTGCCGTAAAAAATTCAGTGTTCGGTAAGTTGCTTCATTCATGTATTGTAAAATTGGGTTTGGAGTTGAATATTTTTGTGGGGAATGCACTTACAGATATGTACTCAAAAGTGGGTGATATGGAGAGTGCGTCGTCTGTGTTTAGGACTAATTCTGAGTGTAGGAATGTGGTGTCTTGTACTTCTTTGATTGATGGGTATGTTGAGAAAGATGAAATAGAGAAAGCTTTGACTGTTTTTCTTGAGTTGAAAAGGAAGGGAATTCAACCGAATGAGTTCACCTTCTCGAGTTTGATCAAGGCATGTGCTAACCAAGCTGCACTTGAACAAGGGACTCAGCTTCATGCACAAGTGATAAAGAGCCATCTTGAGAAGGATCCATTTGTTTCTTCTGTTCTGGTCGATATGTATGGAAAGTGTGGCCTGCTTGAAGTTTCAATCCATGTATTCGGCAAGATTAAGGTTCCAACTGATATTGCTTGGAATTCTTTGGTGGGTGTGTTTGCACAACATGGTTTGGGCAAAGACACTATTAGAACTTTTGATCAAATGAGATGTAGAGGAGTGCCACCCAATGAGATCACATTTGTGAATCTCCTTAGAGGTTGTAGCCACAATGGAATGGTAGAGGAAGGTTTAAATTACTTTAACTCCATGGCCAAGGAATATGGCGTAGAACCCAGAGCAGAACACTACTCATGTGTTATCGATTTGCTTGGTCGAGCTGGGAGATTGAAAGAAGCTGAGGATTTTATAAGTAGAATGCCATTCGAGCCAAATGCTTTTGGATGGTGTTCTTATCTCGGTGCTTGTAGAACTTATGGTGATAAAGAGAGGGGTGAGGTTGCTGCAGAGAAGCTGATGAAGCTCGAACCTGAGAATAGTGGAACCCATGTATTGCTTTCAAACATCTATGCCTCGGCAGGGCAATGGGAGGATGTGAGAAGTGTCAGAAAGATGATGAGGGAGGGGAAAGTGAAGAAACTGCCTGGTTATAGCTGGGTTGATATTGGTAACAAGACCCATGTTTTTGGAGTTGAGGATGGTTCTCATCCTCAAATAACAGAGATATATGAGAATCTGGGGAATCTCTTAGATCAGATTAGGAAAATTGGGTATGTTGCACAAACAGACTCTATTCCACTAAATATGGAAGAGAACCAGAAAGAGAGACTTCTCCATCATCACAGTGAGAAAATTGCTATTGCATTTGCATTGATAAGTATGCCGGCAGGAAAGCCTATCATTGTGAAGAAAAACTTGAGAATTTGTGTCGATTGTCATTCGGCCATTAAGTTAATTTCTACAGTTGTTGGGAGAAAAATAATTGTCAGGGACAATTGTCGATTCCATCATTTTGAAGATGGACTGTGTTCGTGTGGAGATTACTGGTAGGATGCTGATAGCTTGAAGTAGATAAGAGTTGTCAAGTTCTGTATGAAACATCATCCCCACGGGGAGATTTGCAGGTCATCATTGAATGTCCTTGGCTTTTCGAACCCTTTGTTCGAGGAATGACAAGGACACGAAGGTAAGAGGGGAATGAATCTAAAAGAGAGATTTCAAACTCTGGGGAATGCCCAAGGCAGTTGATATGATTTTGCCACCCCCAAAGCTGTACCTCCCAGAAAGTAGTCTACAAGGACATTCTTTATACAAGGAGAGTGTGACTGCGTATTCAACACCATGAGTAGCATCTTTTCTACTACTTTCAAAGGTCAAAACTTTGTGGGCATTTGAGAATATTTTTTCTTCGGAAACAGAAATACAGAATTCTAAAGATATTGGCTAATGGTGCAGAGGGAGTTTTCTTGCAGAGGGGAGCAAGATGATCAGAAGATAAACAGGCCACAGGATTGAATCTAATGGAGTTAGACAAGTTCCAAGGATCCCACATTGGGATAGAAATTAATGTTGTTGATGCACTTTATCAGTTCATCTCAATGATATTCTCATGAAATTATTTTACCTGTAAATATTACTATGACATTCCCATATTGCGAACCTTCAGCTCCACCCATGAGATGTAAAATTTATTTTCTTGCTGCGCATTTGTGACTTTTTGGCGTTTTGCCTTGTCTTGAGATGAAACAAATCCTAATGATTTTCACTTTTTCAGCCTTGTCTTGAGATGAAACAAATCCTAATGGTTTTCACTTTTCCAGTCTTGTCTTGAGATGAAACAAATCCTAATGATTTTCAGCAGTCAGGTATACGAGATAGGATTGCAAAAAAAATCAATGGGTGAATGGTTCCATGGAAAATAGTCAGCCCTAGAAAAAGTTTTAACCCCCCTATTGAACTATTTTCCAGGTTTTGGTATGGAAAAGTTGGTCATAACATGGAAAACGGAAGAATTTGACGTAGCTGAATTTTGGTTATCAAACAATGGACAAATATTGGTCAAAGGTGGAAAAAAGCCCATTTTCTATGGAAAAAAAAGGCTATTTGCCCTTTATCAAACAGACAAAAGACTTCTGTTTTCTTTTCTTGGATCAGTGATAGGAGACAGCAAAAAGGTAACTATAACATAAAAATATAGGAAGAGTGGAAATGGCGAATCTGAGGAAACTCTTGCTCTTATGCAATCGAAGTGTCGAAAGGCATCAGATATACATTCAAATAATACATTTTGGAAGTAGATGCTTACTGTAGACTCATTATCTCTTTGCTACATTGTGCAACTAGATATCTTCATCTAATACAGTATGTGCTACATGAAATGGGGTGGAACTTGGAAGAATTCTTCATTGAATAAAACAAAGAAAAAACCTTTATTGAAAAAAAGGTACAAATCAAACTAATATTTATTAGAAACTGATAGAAGAAAGGGATCTCCTGAGAAGGAAATCACAATTTCTGAGTTTTTACAACTAGAAACACACAACTAATATTTCTTTAAATGTGGTCTAATTTTCTTAGAAAGGTTTTATATCAGAAGCAACACAAATCTAAAAGTTATATTACAAAGTTATCACTTCAAGCTCTAGGATAACGTGATCGTCCTTTCTTCTTCAGAAACTCTGGGATCTCCACTGATCCACCTTCAGTGAAAGAAGAGGAAGGGCGTCGGTTTATTCCGAGTTCTCCATGCCCTAGCTGACTTGTCTGCATTGTAACTAAAAGATTAGAATAATGTGAAGAGAGAATTAAAATGTAACAAAGGGGCACAGGAGGGAAGAAAAAAATGAGGTAACATGTACCTGGAGAGGCCTCCCATCAGCTTCGTCTTGGCGTTTGAATCCAGTAGCAATCAAAGTTATGCTAACCTGATAGAATAATGTGTAGAATAATATCGTCATGGCTAACGACGAAATAGTCACAATAAAAGGCATGTTTCATTAAAACAACACAAAATGCACACATACACCCGCTGACAGAAGAGATAACAAAATCGATCCAAGTCATCAAGGAAATGTTTGCAACGGGAAAAAGTTGTTTAGACTTAAAAGCAGACAAAGAAAATCTTTTAGACTTAAGTAGATTGTTTTAGAGCATATTACAAACCAAAACAATTTACCCATAGTCCAGAACAAACTTTCATACAGTTTGAGAGCACACATGTACCATGAATTTATCTCGTTACGATATTTATGGAAACGTGAGAAGTTTCTTAGTTGAATACTATAGATAAGTAGGAAAGCAGATTTGGGATGAAGAGGGTTCTATACGCATAGGCCTTATTGATGATTAAAAGGGAGTCAAGTTAGGATTTATGGACAACAAGGCTGTGTAAACTCAAAAAAAATTTAGACTTAGAATAAACTAATTCTGGAAACTGTCAGGGACTAAACATTTTTTAGTTCATTTAGTTGATCACGATTCAAATTCCAGATTGCAAATGGAACCAGCCGATTCTTTGATCCCATAAATCTGAACTCTTGAAATACCCAGAGGTCCCAATAAGTTTAAGAGACTCATTTCTAACTGAACCGACTTAAGAATCCCTCTTCACTTTGTCTATAAGTAATAAACCTCAATACTTCTTTCCAAACAATTCTTTCCTGATCTCCCCATATGTTCTTCTCAACTGATTCTACTGATCCATCTACTCTACTTGAAACGTTGCTCTTTTTTTCTTACAACACAATCATGCTTTGTGGGATTCTATGAAAAACGTTCATCAGTTTCTTAAGTTCTGACCATCGTGCTAAACAGCCCGTAGTTAATTAGTTCTGATATTCTTTTTGTTTATGTTTTGCTAGGTAAGATTCAATCTAATTTTTTCATCAGATTTCATTGCATATACCATTTGCCTTATTTCGTTCTCCCAAGTTCCCAATTTGACTCAGCCTACAACCAATTTACGACTTTCAACTAAAATATTGGTTTCAGTTACAAAAATCCCAGTTTTGAGTTGAAATTGTTTCTATGAAGAACCGAGTTATCTTAAACTAAAGGTCTCATCTAATATTCCATAGAACTCTGGACGAATGAAAACAAGGCACATATGCGTTCATTATGCTTTGCATTTATCAAGTAGGATCCCGATCTAAGGAGAAAAAAGTAAACTGTGACACCTGCTCTTACCACAATATTTTTTTGAAATATTTGTAAGTAACATTGACATGTCGGTGTTTGACATGGGTACATAGTATCCGACAGTGAGATATAAAAAAAATGAGAGGTTCCTAAGCTAAAATATGTATCCGTGCATCCTTGTTTGTGTATCCGACATGGGTACGACACAGATTTTTTTTAAATCTAGAGTACCTAAGTTACATAAGTTGGAACGTTTTTTGTTTTTTTTTCTTCTTGATAGTAACAAATCTTTCACCTCAATCGCTTTTAAATCCCTTTCAAGTTTCAACCCATGAAGGTGGAACTTGATCCCAAGACCTTGGCCCAACCTCCCTCTTAAATATTTGGAACGTTCCTAGTCGAAGAACAGCAAAGTCGTCCCTAAATCGAGGTAGGAAAGCAGATTGAGGGCTGTGGAGAGTTTTACAAACATAGGCATAATTGATGACTGAAATGGAGTCAATTTAGGATCTATAC
>JABWDY010041040.1:9302-19773 GCA_013358455.1 Thalictrum thalictroides | reverse complement strand
TCAAACATATTGCATAGCGATTTGGCCTTTTCAATAATATTAATAGAGGTCCAAGTCTCCAAGATAGATTAACAAGAAGCCCTACAATATAATCTGCAACACTTTTCAGATATATCTCAATTTGAACTTTCTTTAGTTGTCGCTTGAGGCACTCTTGGACAGTAGTGAGAACTCCTATGCATTCTCCTTCTTCTGACGAGCTGGCATAGCATATGTTTGAACTTGCAAACAAAATTGTTCCATTTGAAAATCTGATAAAAACCCAATATGCTAACAGGTGCTGCAGAGTTGACAAATGAAGTGTCCCCATTGATTTTTATATTGCCAATATGTGGTGGTTTCCAGGTTGATTGTTGCACATCATTATTGATAGGATCTGTCAAACTGTTATGTTGTGTATTCAAAGCCTGTTGTGGTGTCAAATGAACTTGAAGTTTATCCAATTGAGAATCAATAATATGTAATACCTTAACAGTCGAGGGGACCCTATTTTGAAAGATGAGAGCACATCTTGCCTTCCATATATGTCAAGTGGAGGTTACACAGAATGAGCTCCAGTACTCAGTGTTGACTAACCAGTTGCTAGGTGGTGAGAACTATGTTTTAATCCAGCCTTTGACCATCATGTTCCTGAAATAGACTAATCTGAAGTGGGGTCTAGTATTAAACCAAACTGCTTGGGTAAAAGAGCATTCCATTAACATGTGTCATAGGCTCTCAATAGTGGTGTTGCATAAGGGACATTTTATGGTTTGAAGAGTTATATGTTTCCTTATGGCTTCTCTGGTTGGGACAATATTGTTAATGCATTTCTAGGAGAACAGACATGCTATTGGAGTTGCTTTTGTTTTTCATAGTCTAAGATTAGCAATATGGAAGATGGAATGAGGGTCATTGTATTAACCTGATTTCAGACTAACACATTACCTTAGGTCGGATGAATATTGAAGACCTAATGGGGGATTAGATTATGGAAAGGGCTGCACTTCGGTTGAGGTCGAAGTTGCCTACGTACTCTAGTTCGGGGATGTTGAACTTAGAGATCAAGCCACCGTAGTTCTTAGGTTTTATAGAAGATGATGAGGCGGTGATTGAGAGATCTTCCTTGATACGCAAGATAACCGACTTGATTTGATTTGGCAATCAAGTCATTAAGTGATTGAGTTATAGAAGGTAACAAATACTCCGCGTGCCGATCGGATATCTTCAGTATCTAATTGTGATACGTTTCCATATTTGTACTATTCGAGCTGACAGATCGAGTGAAGTAGATCGGTGATGTTCGGTCAGGTCAGGTCGATAGTACTCCTTCAGGTCGGTTATGATGACACGTGTCGCCTTCTGATTGGATGGTGTATCTAGTACCACTACAGTCATTTTGTTATGCAAGGATCCTATATATACATGGATTTAACAGAGAATATGTTATTTTGGGTCCTCATCCATCTAAGAGATTATTTTCCATATCCATGAAGAATAAATGTTTTGATGTGAGGAGAAAGAGATGAATTTTTGAAGTACTTTTGTTTTAGGATTATAGAGCAAAGATTTTTGAAGTACTTGTTAATTCTCCAGGCAATTTTAGAAAGCAGTGCCTCATTCTGAGTATTCAAATCTTTGATTCCAATTCCTCCATTTCTCTTTGGTTTACAGATGAATTTCCAGTTTTTGAAGCGCATAGTTCTCTTATTATCTTTTATCCTCACCAAAAGTCTGTTTGAAGTTTATCAAGTTTTTGGATGATCATTTTTTGGATTTTAAAATGGTATGAAGGTATGGTTGCATCCTGCAGTAACAGAGTTAATGAGAATGTTTCTCCCAACTTGAGCTAGCACTTTACTTTTCCATCCAACAAGTCTTTGGGCGACTTCTTTTGTAAGAGTGTTAAAGAGAGTGGACTTTTTTTTTGCCAAGAAAAAGAGGGGTTCCTAAATATAGGTCTTTTTTGCACAAAGGTTGCATTTGGAGGATGTTTAGAATCTGATTTCTTAAGGTAATGGGAGTGTTATTACTAAATAGAACTCTATATTTTGAGAAAAAATATTTGTTGTCTTGAAAGAGAGGAAAACTCTTGTAGGGTATGGAGAATCTCTTTTGCTTCATTGATATTTGTTTTATAGAAGATGAAGATATCATCAACAAAGAGAATGTGGGAGATATGAAGACATGATCTAGAGACTTTTATTCCATGAATTTTACCTTAGTTGCATTTCTGTTGAATCATTCTTAAAAAAATTTCCAACCTTGGTTGCATTTCTGTTGAATCATTCTTAAAAGACTAAAATCGGTCTTCACTGTTGGTGGTTTTATACAATATTTTAGGGTTTGTTTGATAACCAACAAATATTACCATTTTTATGAGAAAATAACATATTACATATTTTCTCCGTTTGCCACCATTTTCTAACACAATTATAGAGGATGGTAAATTTTGTTAAGCCCATTTGCCTGACAGTGCAACATACTTTTTTTTTTTGGTCCCGGTTATCAAACAGGCCCCTGACCTCGTTTTGTTTTCTCCATACTTTTTCCCGCTACAATGGAACCCGAAAGCAAAATGGAGACCTTCGATCCGGTAAGTCTAAATTTCTTGGAAATTTTATCTCTCTCTCATTTAATCGAACTGTTGTTCATTGTTGGAACTTGGAACTCTTATTTATTCATGTATTAGGATCTAATTCACGCCATTTTCAAGCTTGTTTGGAGCAAAAAAGCCCTAGGTTTGATTCTTACCTTTAACAATTTAGGTATCTTAATCACTTCCTTAACTTACATTATATGTTCTTTCTTTGTTTTTTGCAGAGCGAGAGAGAATTGGAGGACTTGAGAATTTGAACAACGAGGTAGCGTTTTGTGTTCTTTGAAGCTACTCCATTTCATTGTAACGTATTTTCTTATCTACTAAGATCTCATTTGGTAGTCTATTTGATTGTGACATGTATTTGTGTCGATTTGGAGTGAATTTATGCAATAAGTTTTTGAAGAATGGTTGGTTTGCTTAGTCAGAATTTTGAAATGTAGGGATTCTCTAATTGGGATATTTTTTATTTGAAGTACGGTAGCCTTTTTAGTCTGGGAGATAGATGTTGCACTGTCCTCAGAACTACTTTTTGAAAAGAATTTTTTGGAGAATGGATCGTCTGGTTGGTTTGAAGTTTGAATTCTGTAATGTAGGTTTGGGTCATAATACCAAATAAATACAACTTTGGTACTTGTAGGATAAAAGCTTAAAGCTATTGTACTGGTGATTATTTCCTTAATTCTTTGAAAATATGATTAGAGGAGAGAAGAAGGCTTTTCTCCCACTTTTATGCATGAATCCAACTCGTTTTGGCACAATATCTCACAATGGGAATTGTCGGGAGTCATGCTAACGTGTACAGTACCTGACACAAAAAACTATAATATTTCTGTCTCATGTGGGACTGCATTACTTTGTTAAACATTGGTGTTATGTAGGATCATGAAGGTTTCCAAATTAGGGAAAGGCGTATCTGCAAACCAAATTTATGTGTTTTTGCAAAAGGGATGAGTAGGACAACACCCACTTATTCTCCCAATTCTCGGAATTATGAAACAATTATTCATCTTCCTGTAGACATTTGGGCACTCCTGGAATGGATCAGCTGTTTTGCCGTGTTCCATTATGCGCCTTCTTTCCCACACCTTTATGTAGGAGAAAATGCTAACTTGAACACACTTTTGTTGCAATTCTTACGGAAGGAGAAAAAGTGGTGGATTCTTCATAGAGCTGAGCTGCTGATCAATTTGTGTAAAGGATTTGTTTTGAATTTCAGATATGAGAAGCTTCGTAACTAGTTGCAGAGCTATGATTCTTGCTTTAGCGTTTCACAAATGAGTTACATTGTGTTATCTGTTCACCTTGTATTTCTGTCTTTCCTAAATTACACTTTTTTAAGTTTTCTCTGGGTTAGTGCTTCACAAAAAGTTATATTTGTTACTTTAAACTTTAAAGGGTCTCCAGTTATATAAAGTTGGATTGAGAAAAGGAAGGCCAACTCTGCAGTTCAGTTCTGGGGTCGTCTCACCTCCTTATGGACTTATGGTGGACATATTCTTTTTATGAGGAGGTGTGAAGCTATCTTGCTAACTAGTTGCATGTTGGGATGGGATAGCTCATGTGTAGAAGCTCAATTATGGCTGTCTTACCTGCTGTTTTTTTTTTTTATCTGTATGTGAAAATGCTAGAAATTCCATAGTTGTCAAAGATAAGAGGTGGTGGTGCAGGCAGTTGTTCTCACTTTATATCTACGTGTGCTTTTAGACAGCTAGTGAAGTTGAAAATAGAGGCTACTCTTTCAAGTTACTAGTCTTCTAACGTGACGGAGTAGTGAATTATTGATAGAGATATAAATCTGAGTTTTTGAACTTGATGCTTAAATGTATTTTTCTGAATATTTTCTTTGCTCTTTGATGTTTATTTGGTGAGTTTCTCCCTCACCACTTTCCCTTATAACCTTTTATACTAATGTACTTCATATATACTAGTATAAAGAAGTCAACGGAAAACTAAAACGATTGGATGTGAAAGTGGTAGATCTCCTTATTATGAATATATTACCTTTTGCTTGGTTATCAGGTTTTCCTCTCCATATACCAATAACAAAGATTTTTCTTATTCTCCTCTGTTGTTATTCTTGCAGGTTGAACCTTCAACATCAAAGAAAAATCGGCCAACTTCCGGTAATTGAACTATAGTTAGAATATGTTTTGTTAGTAGTGATGGATAATTGACAACCGTAGGAGGTCCTTTTAGAGGGTGGGAACAAAAACAAGTGTCAGTCCATTTTCTCTTTTCTCTCATCGCCCTCTCTTTTCTTCTCTCCAAAGTCTGAACTCTTCTCTCTCCTTCGTCCCTTCTGGGGAACTGTTTTTTGAAGTAAACCAAAAGTTGGTCTTCACCATGAGCAGTACAGCAGTACTATAAGGACTTAGCTCTAGGTATATTGACATTATAGTGAATGTTTATATTATCTTGTTATGAGTTGGAACTTGGAAGGGTTGTTTTAATTCTGATTTGTTCTTTAACTTCTAGAGTAAATATAATAGTAATTAGTAAGGGTACCCCTTTTCATGTGTTTCCGTACATTGTAGTACTTGTGACAATTATAAATACAGTGAATACTATTTCTCACTGCATATTGATCTGTAAAAGTATGCTATTAGAAGATAAATAAAATCAAAAGAATCAAATTACTAATACAAATGCGCTGGCATTTTTACAACATTTAAATTACTATATAAGTATATAGTATATACAATACTTTCTTGGAAATATTAATAATGGTAGGATGTTTTTGTGCAACTAAATCATTATTTCTAGTTTATTAAACCATGAGTATTGTGTGCCTTAATGGTGAAAATCGTTCTGGATCATCAGCAGAAGGGTCATATGCCACTACTTAATGGTTCTACATGTTCTTCTAAATCACATATCATTCCCTGTGGAAGTTGAATTCTCATTTTATATTGTCCCATAGTGCATCTCGTCATGTTCCCATTGCTATTGACACAAATGTATGTTAATGCTGCTATCAAACTACTCAAATGCACATGGTCTTTATTTTAATATCAGAGTTTATGGAGTTCATTAATCTTTTCTTGCATAATATATTGAACTCCGGTTCAAAGCATCTCTTAGACATTGCTTATCACAGCAATTATCTTTTTGCAGTCATAACTTATCTCTATTTCTTGATGCAGCTAATTCCAATGCTCTAAAGTTAAGCTGTGAACTTCTCAGAACCTTTGTAGTAGGTCAGCATTCTTCTTATTGAACTTACCTATATTTCAATTTTGGGATTAGTGGTAGTATTATGTGAATTGTTATGTTCAGTATGCCCACAATGTTCTCTTCCTCGTGGCTTAGAGGCGGTGGAGCGTGCTGCAGCAATTGCTGAAGCTGAAGGTGTTCATAAAATAGAAGCAACTCATTTGGAGAGGATACTTCCACAACTGCTTCTGGACTTTTAAATTACTTGAAGAGATCATATGACATTTTTCCAGAAGATGTTCAACAATCCGGGTTTACATACACTGATTAAATTGATTAAGAGCATCGTTCTGCTAAAATTTCTGACTTTTTTTTTGGTAGCTTTGCATTGATACAACTTTTTGAATATATTCACAGAATCAGATAGAATCAACTGTTTGGATGTAAGTTCACTGGGCAAGACTTAATACTTAATGCATGGTGGCTTTACCCTTATGTAAGAAGTTTGAACACCTACTGCATATAGAAATCAAAATGTCATTGTTGGAAGGTCTTAACCATAGATTAAACAAATGTTTGCCCTAGTTTTTTTTTTTTTTGTTCAATCAGATCTGCTATTCTTGTTTTAAGAAGTTTTATTTAATAAAACTGATTGTTGATAGCATGATTCATACTCTAGTGAACATTAAAAAGAACTGAAACTGTTGAACTCTGAGAAGCATCATGGTCTTCATTGTAACTAATAGTCTAATACCAATCCTCATTGGTGATAAGATAGTCATTTAGTCAGTAATGTTTGTTTAAACTTTAAACCTGATGGCTATTTGTGTTGCATTATTTGCGATTTACTTGTCTCTGCAGTCTGCATAGAAAATGTTCACCTTCACTTGTCTCTGCAGTCTGCAATTTACTATTTAGGTAGGTTTCATGTACTGTAGTCTAGGCGAAAAATGACTCCAAAGTCTGAAACTAAAAACCTGGACTTCGAGCAACTTGGGCTAAATCGTGCTCACTATCTCAGTGGGCCGTCAATTTTCAAGGCCTAAAATGAGGCCCATGTGTGGTTTGTGTTCTGTGTTAAAACAACTCTATAAAAGCCTTCTATCCTCAGCTGCAAATGACAAATCAAGATGGTGCATTAGGGTTTTCTAGTTCAAAAAACCTCTTTCTTCTTCATCTTCTCATACTAGCGGCGGCGAAGTAGTACTAGTTTTTGCATCTCTGTAAATCTTTCTTTGATTTAGTTTTTGCTTTAAGATGGATTTGATTTTGTTATATCTATGTATATCGCTTTTGATAGGCGTTCCGTTTGTTTCGAATTTTAATTGAAACGAACGGGTCAACGAAAGCGTAAATAAACAAAAAGAGATTTTGTATTTCTTTGTTCAAAGCTCATGATTCTTTATCATGTCTTCATCTATGATGACGATGAAC
Organism: Thalictrum thalictroides; assembly: GCA_013358455.1. Lineage (NCBI taxonomy): Eukaryota > Viridiplantae > Streptophyta > Magnoliopsida > Ranunculales > Ranunculaceae > Thalictrum > Thalictrum thalictroides. Next base: position 12,605 of record JABWDY010041040.1, on the reverse strand, counting down.
TACTAAGCATATTTCTGAATTGCTAGTAGTTGTTAATAGGTCTTGCTTTGTGACATTTTTTTAAATGTTTTGTTAATAGATCTTAATTGAGAATGTTGCTTCATAATGGTGAACTTCTTCAATCATAGTGAAGAATGTTTCAAGTTTCCGGAGCATAGATTAATATAATTTTATTATTTATAACCAGGATTAAACAGCATTGTGTTTTTATTCTAAATTGCACCTTGTTACCTGTCTCCTGGTACATTAAAATTTTATTCTGAATTTCTGATTTATTTTTTTAATCTCAATCTCTTAAACACTATGGTTCCTAAATTCTTATTCCAGTGGCATACTTAATTAGTTTTTGTTAAGTATCCAATCAAGAAATTGTATGTTTAGACCAATTTAAATTATTTATTGTGTGAGTTATACAGTGGGTGAAGAGGTTGAAGCAGCAATGTTCAAAGAGTTAAATCAATATACTTAATTGGATACCAAATTTGAGCCTGTAAAATATTACTGTTGTTATAAATTTAGATTTGATTTACTGATTTAGGGTGTGACAGAACGCTATATGAGTAACTTTTGAAAATTAGAGTACTAGCAATTTTGAAAACTATATAAGAGTAATTTATCTCAATGCATATGAGTAGCTTTTGTGCTGTAAATGAGTAAACCAAAAATAGAAGGGTTATTATATCAGTCTATTGATGTCGGACCAGCTTCTATTGCTAGCTTGACCCCTTCAAAGGACATAAATTTTGGGCCGATTCATTTTACAAGAAAGTCCTAAACGAACAAAATTTAGTTTAATTTTGAATTAAGATCAAATATTTATTTTGGGCGAATTTGTCTAAACCACACTAGAACATATGCCAATTTGTATAAACCCTACCAAAACCAAAAAATTTGAGATTACACTACTCTGTTATCTCATCTGTTGGCAACCAGTTTGGTGACTAGGAGAGAGAAACGTAGAGATAATTTAAGTTTTTTATTACCTATTCTAACCCTGTTCATTTTACCCAATTGAAAACCCAAATTCGAAAATTGAACCCATTTCTTTTGTGTTCTCGTCTCTTAGTTTCTTTTTACCATTTTTCTCTCTCAGGATGCCTTACACAAGAGAAAGAAAAGTAAACTACCCAATTTGATTCAAAGATTGTTATACCCACATATGATTAGTGTTCTTGGGGTTCATCAAATCAATTTGATGTATACTTCATTGAAAAAAATAATGAGTTTAATTTGTTTAAACTAATCTAATTTTAGTTGTTCTTCATCAGAAGTTCTTTCATGTTTCTTCTTAATCTATGTATGATTAAGTTGTATAGAACAAAACCCTTGTCATAATTAAGAATTCTGATTGAAGCTGCCATGGAAGGAGGGAAAGGAGAAAGAGTTGTGCATAGAGCTTTATCAGAGAAAAATTGGTTTCAATGTAATAGTTTTCTCTTTCAAAATGTGTTAATCAGAAGTCTCTGATTTGGCTGTTGTTGAAAAGTACAAGAAGAAGCTTTTGTTCAAGAGGGGATCACAGTCTGAATCTTGATTGATCTCACTGATTTTTCCACGTGTAAGGGGTAAAACAGGTATTAAAATTAATCTATTTCTCTGTCCTAGTCAGCAAACAGAGACAGTAACAGAAGATCTAACGGAGTGTGGTTATCTCAAATTTTTTTGTTTTGGTAGGGTTTGTACAAATTAGCAAATGTTCGAGTGTGGTTTTAACAAATTCGCCCATTTGTTTTTACATTATATAACTGGATTACAACGTGAAGGCTTAATTTGTATTTTATATGGGCCACAATTTAAAAGCCCATTATTTGTTGGATTAGTAACACCTTTTTGAACAGGTGAACTTATATAAAAAACCTGTGTTTCAATTATGCTATCAAACTTAGGCCTGTGAGATGGGCCGGGTTAGAGCCAGTCCGGCTACGAACAATTAAGCCCTATAGTCTTAAGGGTTGGACACTTGGACCAACCTTATCCTTCCTATTTGTGAGGGCCGGAATAGGGTTGGGCAAAGTGGCAAACACTTAAACTCTAGACTCTAGAGAATCAGTAGACATCGTGTGTGCATCAGCTTACGGACTACTTCAGCACATATAACTTGTGCTAGAAGTTGAAAGATATTCTTTGCATTTTTTCTGAAATTGTCAGTATGTATTAGGAAGGTGCAAGGTTGACTAGAGAGTGGAAGAAGTCAGACAATTTTTTTCTCGTTTCGAATCTGTAACAATCATGATGATGACTTGGGATATCGATTCACACTCTTGGGTCATTGTTTGGTCTTGTCAGTTGCCATCAAACCTTTCAAACACCAAGACCACAAGAAGGGTTAACATGAGACCCTACTCCTGAGTGGACTTCTGACTTCAGATTCTAAAGACTTGATGACTTTGAATGTTTTCATGGCTAAGTTAATACTCTTGCTGACTTGTGACTTCATACACTGACTTTGTTGGCATGAGATTGACAGTGGTAATTGGTAACTAGCAACTCAGTTAAAAAAAAAAAATCTTTCATCTTGCAGTTTCTCTTCAGTTTCATCTTTAGCATTCCTAGTTTTATTAATAAGATTTTTTCAGGTAGAAAGTGACATACACTATTACAGACTACAGATGATACTCGTACTTTCAGGAGGCTTTCAGGGTATATACATTTAATTTAGGGTACAAGAGAAAGAGAGAGAGAATAAGAAGAAGATCATAGAAGAGCCATGTGAAATAATGGAAAATTTGTTTTCGATCGAAGATGTAACCACTTGGTTGTATACTTTGCACTTAGGGTTTGTTTGATAAATTCTCCATTTTCCACCTTTGACCGACATTTGCCCCTTCTTTGATAACACAAATCCAGCCATGGAAAAATATGTTATTTTCCATGTCATGATAAACTTTTCCATACCTTGAAGGGGAAAATAGTTCCATGGGGGGAGGTAGGAAAATGTTTCCACCTCTTTTCCATGTCTGATTATTTACCATGGAACCATTCACCCATCGACTTTCTTTAGAAACACAATTTAACTTTTGTTTGGACAATGCTACTTTTCCATAACATGATAGTTGATACACCGGAGGTGAAGGTTTTATGCTGATGAACTTATTTAGGCGCCCTTTCACCTTTAGCGTAAAAAGAAGACTTTTGGGTGTGGTATGCCCTTTCACCTTTAGCGTAAAAAGAAGACTTTCGGGTGTGGTATGCCCTTTCACCATGGCCTGATTTTATGTAGTTTCGTAAATTGATTCTGACAAGTTAAGCAGCTCTATTGTTACAATGGACTGAATGGAGAGAAGAATCTATGATTGGCTTTTC
>JABWDY010041036.1:3942-16416 GCA_013358455.1 Thalictrum thalictroides | reverse complement strand
AGAAAAAAAAAAGAAATTAATACCTTTAACCAGACAATTCAGTTGGCATACATTTAATAAATTTTGGGTTTTGTTTGTAATAGGAAGAGATCCCAAATCCACAACCAAACTTGTTCATTGATCAAACCAATCCTAATGATCATCAAGGCAACCAACTGCTAATAGACGTGACACTCAATAAATTGAATTTAGTACCTAGCTAGCTAGTGTTTTTTCAACTAATTTTAATTTGTGCAGGAAGACTAGTTGTTTATTTACCACTTCGATCTCTTCCCACAAATTTTATTTTTTCTTCGTACATTTTGATATCTCAAAGTACTACAAACTGATCAGTTTCAGTTTATCTAAAATCCATAATAAAATAGCAAGAAACAAAAGTTGGAAAACCATGTCTGTGTAAGCATATACTTCCACACAGTTGTTAATGTTCTTATGTTTGGTGAATAGGTAGAAAGAAATCTTAAATTGCATTGATTTAAAAGTCTATCCCACATTTACCTGCAATATCAGCTTTGTACTTAAAAGAGAAACCCTTCTTAAAGTTATTTCTTACTGTTCATAGAATCATTGTCCATTGGTGTAGTATATCAGTTTAAACATTTAACCGCTCTAAAGATTTTATTTATTTTATATCGAAAGTAAGAATTTTATTAATCGTTCTTTGTAAAACAAAAACACACTGATCAGCCTGCCAATATAAAAGCAATGTCAGTTCCCATAGTATCAACAGGAGGCCAAATTCCAATTGTGATATCATAACAGAGCAGTAGGAAAAGACAGAAACGGACCCTCCTAACAACAACCCCTATATCCTACACTACAACTGTTACAGCAAGCTGCCCATTCACACACCATCAGCAGAAAAAACCACCAAAGTTACCACTGTTCAGCTGCCAATTTAACCGATCTAAAGATAAAGACTTTTCAAAATGGGAATGCATCTCAAATAATTTCTTCAAATAGAAGACAAGAAAAAAAAAGAGGTTTTTTCAAATCTCTCTCTCTCTTTCAAGTTCATCAAACTGGTTTTTTACTTTTTTTCTGCTAATTGAATTTTTCTGTATTTTCGTTTATTCAAGAAGTGTGGTAGCATATAGACAAAGATTTTGTGGATAGATAGATAGATAAATAGATAAGATAGATGTAGTAATGATGAAGTGATGATAGATAGAATGATATGATGATTCTAATAAAGCACAAGTTGAAGTTGATTTTGAAAAACCTAACCCTAGAAATCAAATTCGAATTCAAAAACGAAAATTTAACCAAATAGTTCAGAAACAGAGAAGAGAGGATTGAGAAAAGGAAGAAGAAAGAAAATAAAAAATAAGAGAGGAAGACTTACTTGAGACTGTCCGAGATAGGTTTCGGTTTCTGGAATTTCATTTTTGTGGCATTTCATTTTTTTCTGAAAATGTATTTTTGTGGCATTTCATTTTTTTTTGAAATTTTACCAAATTGTTGACACCGGTTGCAATTTCGGCAATAAATATTAGCGTCATGATATACCGTTGGCCTGTAAAATCCACTTTGTAAAACTTTATCCGCCGTTTTGTTTGCACTAAAATGTCCACCACATGCATGGTCATGACAAAAAGTTAAAATATCTACTTATTCCAAATTTGGTATACACTTTCGAATTATTTGGTCCGGGCAATATTTAAATAAGTATGGTTCATCATCTTAAATTTAAATCTTTCTTTTTCATCCTTACTCCATTGAGATTATCTCGGTTACGAGATAATTAACTATGTCCACGTACCAAGGAGTTTCTAAGATAGAAAAAATGTCTTCGTCTGGAAAAGTGTCACTAATCTCACCATTTTCTTTATTTTCTAAAGTTAGTCTCGAAAGATGATCGGCTACTACGTTTTCACATCATTTTTTGTCTTTTATTTCTTGAGAAAACTCTTGTAAAAGTAATACCCATCTTATTAATCTTTGTTTAGCTTCTTTTTTCGATTGAATGTATTTAAGAGTGGCATGATCCGTGAATATAGTCGTTTGGGAACCTATTAAATATTGTCTAAATTTTTCTAAGGCAAAAACAACAGCTATCATTTCTCTCTCGGTTGTTATCTATTTACGTTGAGCATCATTTAAAGTTTTACTAGCATAATAGATTACACTAGGCACATTGTATTTCTTTTGTCCTAAAACGGCAGCAACGGTAACCATAAAATGACATTTTTCCCAATTTAAGAATAAATTTTTTTTCTTCACATCGAATGAAAACTTTTTCAAGATTAGATAGACATTGGTCAAATGACTCTCCATAAATAGAAAAATCATCCATAAACACTTCCATAAATCTTTCGACTATGTCACTAAAATGTGTAACATACACCTTTAAAAGGTCGCGGGTGCATTACATAATCCAAAAGACATTCTCTTGAGGTTTTTGCGTTATCTTCTAAGTATATATGATGAGAGCAAACCTCGGTGTCAATACCTATTATGTCATCTAGGGACCACCCAATTGCCAAGCGATGTTTTTGAAAAACATCGATTAATTTGATCTCTTGCTCGGGTGATAGGTTAGATGATATTATAATAGGATATTTACCATTTTTGTCTAAGTGTTTGTATATAAGTTCTGAAGGTAAGGGTTGAAGTTCTAGACTTGGTGGCGTGGCAATTAAAGTTTCACTTGGCTCGGTTTATACTTCACAAATTTCTAGAGAATTATTAATTTTTTCATTTTGGAGATAAGATATATTTTCAACATTATTATTAAGATGAATAGATTCCGAATATTCATTAAATTTTTTAAACTCATCCTCGTTGATAAGTTCCCAATTATTATCTTGTATATTATAAACTTCTTCCGATTGAGATGTATCAAGAGGTTGTTGTATCATCTTAAAAATGTTTACTTCTATCCTTAGATTTCCAAAAGTTAAGAGTATAGATCCGTTTCTATAATTTATTAAGGCATTAGCCATAGCAAAGAAAGGTCTACCTAATATAATTGGTGTAGTAATATCGATAGAATGTTGAGTATCTAAGATTACAAAATTAACAGGATAGTAGAAATCTTCAACCTTAACCAAAATATCTTCTACAACTTCTCGTGGGTATTTCACACTACGATCGGCTAATTGAAGTGGCATCCTAGTCGGTTTAATTTCTTTTAAACCAAGTTTTTGGTACAAGTAATAAGGGAGTAAGTTAACATTAGCTCCCAAATCTAAGAGTGCGGTACCTTGAAATCCGTCACCTAGTGTGCAAGTTATTATTGGTCTTCCCGGATCTTTGTATTTTACTATTCCATTTTGTTCGATAAAGGAAGGCAATTGCTCGGTGAAAAACATTTTTTAGGAATATTAATTCACCTTTTAACGGTGCATAACTCTTTTAAGTATTTTGTGTGTTGAGGCATATTTCTAAGAGCGGTGAGAAATGGTATATTAATGTGTAAATTTTTGAAAATTTCTTTTATCTCATTAAATTGTTTTTCTTTTTCGGGACCTAAAAGTCTATATGGATACAGAGCTTTAGGTATATATCTTCTTACTTCTTTTTCTTTATCTTTTTCATTGGTTTTAGAAGTAGTTTCATTATCTTTAAGAATAGTAGACACATTATCCGCATTAATGTTACTATTTGGATTTTCAAGTAACCCGATAGTTGACGATGAAAATCCACCTAGTAACATTCAAGCGGATAATGTCTCTACTTTTCCAAAAGATAATTCTACTTCTAAAAACAATGAGAAAGATAGAGACAAAGAAAAAGAAGTAAAAATATACATACCTAATCCCTTATCCACATAGACTTTTAGGTCCCGACAAAGAAGAACAATTCAATGAGATAAAGGAAATTTTTAAAAATCTACACATTAATATACCTTTTCTCACCGCTCTTAGAAATATGCCTCAACACGCTAAATACTTGAAAGAGTTATGCACCGTTAAAAGGCGAACTAATATTCCTAAAGAAGCGTTTTTTACTAAGCAATTGCCCTCGTCTAGCAAAATGGAATAGTAAAGTACAAAGATCCGGGGAAACCAACAATAAACTGCACACTAGGTGATGGATTTCAAGGTACGGCACTCATAGATTTGGGAGCTAGTGTGAACCTACTCCCTTACTACTTGTACCAAAAGCTTGGGTTAAAAGAGTTGAAACCGACAAAGATATCGCTTCAATTAGCCGACCGTAGTGTCAAATACCCACGGGGAGTCATGGAGGATATTTTGGTTAAGGTTGAAGATTTCTACTATCCGGTTGATTTTGTGATCTTAGATACTCAACACTCTATCGATGTTTCTACACTAATTATTTTAGGTAGACCTTTCTTAGCTACGGCTAATGCCTTAATTAATTGTAGAAACGGATTGATGCTCTTAACTTTTGGAAATCTAAGGATAGAAGTAAACATTTTTAAGATGTTAACAACCTCTAGATACATCCCAATCAGAAGAAGTTTACAACATACAAGATAGTAATTGGGAATTTATCAATGAGGATGTAGTGAGTACTTGTAATGAGTTCACTCATCTTAATAACAATGTTGAAAGCATCTCTTATATCCAAAATGATGAAGTTGAAACTCCTCTAGAAGTTTGTGAGGTGGAAACCGAGCCAAGTGAAACTTTGATTCCCATGCCACCAAGTCTAGAACTTAAGCCCTTACCTTCGGAACTTAAATATGTACATTTAGACGAGGAGGGTAAATATCCTATTATAATATCATCTAGAACTATCACCCGAGCAAGAGAAAAAATTAATCGATGTTATTCAAAGACATCGTTCGGCAATCGGATGGTCGCTTGATGACATAAAAGGTATTGACCCCGAGGTTTGCTCTCATCATATCTACTTAGAAGAGAACACCAAAACTTCGAGAGAACCTCAAAGACGTCTAAATCCCATAATGCAAGATGTGGTAAGGAGAGAAATTCTTAAGTTACTTGATGCCGGAATAATCTATCCTATCTCCGATAGTAAATGGGTTAGTCCGATACATGTGGTTCGTAAGAAAGCCGGTTTCACCATTTTGAAAGATGAAGAAGATAAGTTAATCACAACAAGAGCACCAACCAAGTGGAAAGTGTGTATAGACTATAGGCGTTTAAATCTTGTCACTAGAAAAGATCACTTTTCCTTGCCTTTCAGGGACCAAATGTTGGAAAGATTGGCCGGACATTCTTTGTATTGTTCCTTAGATGGTTATTCGGGATACAATCAAATTGCTATAGCTCCCGAAGACCAAGAGAAGACAACTTTCACTTGTCTGTTTGGAATATTTGCTTATAAGAGAATGCCCTTTGGATTATGTAATGCATCTGCGACTTTTCAAAGGTGCATGTTACACATATTTAGTGACATGGTTGAAAGATTCATGGGAGTGTTTATGGATGATTTTTCTATCTATGGAGAGTCGTTTGACCAATGTCTATCTAATCTTGAGAAAGTTTTCATTTGATGTGAGGAGAAGAACTTAGTGTTGAATTGGGAAAAATATCATTTCATGGTCACTAATGGAATAGTCCTTGGACACCTAAAGGATTTGAAGTTGATGAAGCTAAGTTATCCGTTATATCCTCCCTTCCAATTCCTAAATCTATTAGTGACATTAGAGCTTTTCTTGGTCATGCCGGTTTTTATTGAAGGTTTATTAAGGATTTCTCCAAAATAGCCCGCCCACTCACTAATCTCTTGACGAAAGACACACATTTTTAATTTAATGAGGAATGTGTGTCATCTTTTGAGCAATTAAAAACCTCTTTGACCACCGCTCCGATAATCCAACCTCCGGATTGGTCTCTTCCGTTTGAATTGATGTGTGATGCTTCGGACTATGTCGTTGGTGTCGTTTTAGGACAAAAGAAAAACAATGTACCTAGTGTAATTTATTATGCTAGTAAGACGTTGAATGATGCTCAACGTAACTATACAACAACCGAGAAGGAAATGTTGGCCGTTGTTTTTGCCTTAGAGAAGTTTAGACAATACTTAATTGGTTCCCAAACAACTATATTCATGGATCATGCCGCTCTTAAGTATCTTCTATCGAAAAAGGAAGCCAAGCAAAGGTTAATAAGATGGGTGTTATGTAACTGTTATATCTTGTGATTTGTGACAATCAAGGGCATAACAGACATTTCACATGTACTGTAAGTTATGTGAGTCTTTGTATTAGGTCTAGGTCTTGGTGTTCAAGTGTCTGGAGGCCTACGGAGCTGAAGACATCAAGAATGGACGTGAACAGCGTTAACCGAGCTCAACCGGGAGTCAAGCATACAGGTCAAGCTAGCAGGTGAACCAGGCTGCTGAACCAAGGAGGAGTCGACTGACATTCAGACATGGAAGAAGGCTTAAAGGGTCAGTCGACTGACCTTTTGGTGGGTTTGACAGGTTGTTGGTCAGTCGACTGACCTTTTGGTGGGTCTGACAGGTTGTTGGTCAGTCGACTGACCTACAATGATGAAATGGTAGTTTTCGTAATTTAAAGCATCAGTCGACTGACTTGCGGGAATTGCTGAAATTTCACCCGGTTTGCTCCGACTCACTCCGGTTCACTCGGTCAAAACACTAGTTGGTCATATGACTTTGACCAACGACTCAATTAGGGTTCTGACTATAAAAGCAACATCTTAAGAGTTTTCTCTAAGGATTTTGGGATTTCATCAAGGGCTTTTCAAGAGGCCAAAAACCTATCTTTGTGAGAGTTTCTACAAGGGAGAAATCATCATCTTCCTTCCATTCAACTCTTCAAATCTTTTCAATCCAAGTGAGGAAGAGTGAGTGTTTGTAAGAGGGTATAATTATAAACCCTAGAGTGCTTCTATCTTCATCTTTATCTACTCGTTTAGTGAGTTCTTTCAAGAGAGATAAACCCCTTTCTACCAAAGGTTAATCCTTTGATGTGTTGAGTCTTTGTGAAGACAAGAAAGGTAAAACCCTTGAGAAGGAGTTCAAGGTGAGGAGCTTTGTGACAAGCTTCTTCAAAACCCTAGTGGATTCTAGGTTAGAGATTTAGGGGAAATCTCTACAACTTTCAAGTTAGATTAAATCAACACTTATGGGAGAGGTGTAGAGTTGTTGGAGGTGCTCCAAAGCTTTGGATTTATCTTAATAGCAAGAAGCGACTTGAAGAGTGGACGTAGGCCATCTTGGGCCGAACCACTGTACATCCTTGTGTTGTAGGTTTGCATTTTTGCTTTTACTTTATTTCTATATGCTTGATAGTTGTAGTTTAGATCAATTTCTTCAACCTACATCTCTAGTTAGTAGTCCTTGAACCGGAAGGTGGGAATGCCTCTTTCTCTACCCACCTCGAGAAGTTCTCGGTTACTTGTAAAATTATTGGTGTTTATTAGTCTTAGGATTGTGGTTTTTACATACCCATATTCATAAAGACAATAACCCAAGGACTATAGCTAGTTAGTTGGGATTGAGTCTTTACTTCATACTTAGATCATCTTTGCTTCTCTTCTTCTCTTATCATATGATCTTACTTGTTAGTTTGTTGTGTCTTGATAGACTTGCTTAGTATAATCTTTTAATTCCGTACTTTGTTTTACTAAGCATATCTTTTAGTGTTAGTTTGTTCTGTGTAAGTGACAGTTTACCTTAGTGTTGTCACTTAGGGGTGATCTTTGTTGGCATATTTTTAAATACCCTATTCACCCCCCCTCTAGTATATTGGACTCCATTGTGTAAGGAATATCAATTGGTATCAGAGCCGAGTTGCTCAATCAAGGTTTCAAAACCTGAAAAAAAGATCCATCCACGATGATGTCCACTGAGGGTAGTCCTGTAAACAAACCGCCTTTGTTTGATGGTATGAACTATACCTTTTGGAAAGCTAGGATGAAGATGTTCTTGAAATCACTTGATCCCTTGTGTTGGGATGTGGTAGACCGTGGTTTTGCACGACCCACATTTACTTCTGTTGTTGTGGAGAGACGGTCACCTCACTGGCACCCATCGACACATGGTCACCTGCTGATAAAGCCAGATGTCATGCGAATGCCAAAACACTGAATGGTATTAATTGCGGCATCTCACCTGAAGAATTTAAATCCATCATGACCTGTGAAACTGTTAAGGAAACATGGGACATCCTTGAGCTATCTCACGAAGGAACTACTCAAGTGAAGGACTCTAAACTCCAAATGCTGACAAGTGAATTTAAGAGGATGATGATGGAGGATTCTGAGAGGTTTGGAGACTTCTGGCTCAGGTTGCAAAATTGCACAAATTCCAAAAGTAGGCAAGCTTGACTTGAAAGAGCTAAGGATGTAGGCAAGCTTGACTTGAAAGAGCTGGTGGGGTCTCTACAAACTTTTGAAATGAAAATTTCCTTTAGAACCAGCAAGGAAGAGAAACTGGGTCCAGAGAAAGCTATTGCTTTTACATCCTCTACCTCAAATGAACAAAGTGAAGACATGGCTCTTATGGTCAAGAGGTTAGGGAGATTGTACAAGAAGACCAGGAACTTCGTCAGAAACCAGTCTTCTTCCTACAACACAACGGACAAGAGTGCTCCTAAGATTGACAGAAGAAAAATTCAAGGGTCTGAAGATAAGAAATGTTATACCCGTGGAGGGACTGGGCACATATCCACAGTGTGTCCCAGCAACCCCTCCAGACACAAGGCCATGAAGGCGACAGCTGAATCAGACACTGACACTAATAGCGACTATGATTCGTCTAAAGATGAAGGTTCCTCCACAAAGAAAGTTCTTATGGCAATTTATGAGTCCAAACCTGTGATCTCAGGTAAAGACGATGGAGATAGTCAATTAGAGGATGATTCTAAATATGATGAGTTACAGGAGGCCTACAATGAGCTCTTTGAAGAATTCAAAAAGGCCGCAACAAGACTTAAGAGCAACAAAACAATAATCATTGAGCTTAATGAAAAGTATCAGTTGCTTCAAGTTGAAAAGGATGGACTTGAAGATCAAGTCACAAATCTTAAGTCCTCTTTACTTTCTCTTACTGATGAGAAGGAGAAGTTGTCTCAGGAATTAAAGAAAATGAAGATATCTCTTGGGAAATCTACTTCCATTCCTGAGACATTAAGTCTGGATCATCTCTTGAAGGTGTCGAGAAGTATTCATGATAAGACCGGTTTGGGATACAAGGCTTCTAAAGTTTCTCAGATTTCAGTAGCAGGACATGGATTAAGTTCACCTCAGGATGTCAAGAGTTGTTTCTATTGTAGTCAGCCAGGAAATATTCAGAGATTCTACAGGAAAAGGCGAGCTGACAAGAAAAGAAAAAGGATAGCCTCCTTTGAGACTAGTAAGAAACATCTTGATCGTCTAGGCAACAAGCCTTCTACAAGGAAAATTATTAGAGTATGGCGACCAAAGAAGTTGAGCATCTCATCTAGCTCAACTGACACTCTTGCTGGACTTCCTAAGCATCCTGACACTCCTCTCATCTCACATGTCAGGGACACTACTACTTGCCTAGCACTCATGGCTAGAATCACTTCTAAGGGCAAGGAGTTATGTTCTGAACCTTCAGAGAGTGACTACTTTGCTGAATCCAGTGAAGTAGAGAGTGAACACTATCCAGAGAAGGCACATAAAGATGCATACATTGAATACCGTGACTTGACCATCCAACTGTTTCTTCTAAAGGTCAAGTACAAGGATCTTCAGGAAGAACTTGCTAGAGTCCAAGATGAACGTCAAGAAGCATTTCTCATAACTGATGTGCTCACGGGTGAACTAGCAAGACTCAAAGTAGTGATGGATCACTTGAAGGCAGAACTAAGACTTCACAATTCTACTTTCAAGACTCATCCTCTCGAGGATCATTATTACTCTTCCAGGATACAATGGCATCCAACTAGCTTGGATGTCTCAGGTATCACTGATGACTGCTTATCTAACTTGCTTAATGAGAGTATTCATATTGCCTTGCCGAAGTTGGTTAATCATGTTTCTAAGTCTTTCATAAGAAAGCGTCCTTCTCCTCATTAGGTTGAGAGTTCTTGGGTTTCAGGGTTCATTAGTACTTATGTGCCAAATGGACCCTTTAACCGAACTACGAGACGTTTGATCCCCTGTACCCCTTTGTTATATCTCTGTGTTTTGGGGTACTTAGGCAGCTTGTCACTCTGGTTGATAAGTGTAATGCCAGTTTTTATATGAGACTTACCTAGTGTATTTCTTATATATCTATGTATACAGCGTTTCACGTTCATATCCTAAGTCTTTCAGGTTACAGGAAGATGTTGAGCTGATAGTTAATCTCTTAAGTCAGTCTCTTCGTGATATGAAAAGATTTCCCGAGTTGGTAATGCATTCCTATCATGATCTTGGCTTAAGTTAGGTTATTTTGTTTTTGCTTCTGTGAATACAATGATCCATTTCTTCAAAGACATACTAAGTGTGAGTGAACATCAATGGAAGTGGTCGACATGTCATTGATGCGAGTGAAAACCACGTGTATCTTTGTGGTTGGCGTAGTCAATGGCATGAATGGAGATCAGGTTTATTCCTGTTTGATGGGCACACTTAATTTGTTTGTGAATCTATGATATCAATGTGTTTCTTGGGTACCTTCCTTGTTATCCTGTGTTTTTGTGCTTGGCTTCGCATGTTTATATGTTACATGTTATATCTCGTTTCATGTGTTTGCCATGTCATGCATGTATGTCTTTCATGATGTTATATCTTGTTGCATGCATTGGTCGTGTCCTAGATGACCCGAAACTGAGATCCAATGTGTGTTAACTGTCAAGCATGAAAGATGCATCCGTTTGATGGATTTGAGTTGTACGTGACTAAGAGTTTTGTTGATTGGCACTTAATGCATTTTCTAGTGGATTTGATCAAAGAGTTGATGGATTTGACAAATTTGTGTTGTTTGTTATGAACCGGAAAGACAATGATGTTCTGTTTTAGTTTTGATAATGCTTGAAAAGTTGGAGAATGGTTGGATGGGTTGCGGGAGAGTTACAAGAAAAAATCGAAAAAATCGCCAATATTCAGGAGTGACAGGCTGTCAGTCGACTGACTGTCTACAGGAGAATGACACTTTCTATGGGAGTCGACTGACTGTTTAAAGCTGCTTCACCCTTTAAGCCTGGAGTCGACTGACCACAAATATCCTTTTTATGCAAAAGCCAACAGTCGACTGACCATTGGGTTTTATGGGCTGTACTTGACCCGTTTTGTTTTCGGTTTAACTTAAAAACAACTTGCTTATTACATTCATATCTTTTTTCGACCCAAACTCCATTAAACCTAAATTAAAGACTTTTTCAAGCTTTCAAACTCCAAACTTTGTCAGATCTACTCATTATTTTCATTGTTTTTCATCGTTCTTCATCAGATCTGCTTTTCTAAGTTCTTATTCTTTCAGATCTGCTTTGTTGAAGCTTCAGTTTCTCAGTTTTTCCATCTAGTTTTTCTCTTGTCTCTGTTTTCTCAGTTTCCATGGCTCCCAAAAGAGCTAGAGGTTATGTTGCTTCTTCTTCCTCTGTTCTACCAGAGTCTATAGCTTCTCTTCCTGCACAGTCTGTAGGTGGAGCTCATGTTTTGCATCACCCGTCCTCTGCTTGTAGAGATCTTGATATAACGGTTTTCTGGGAATTCCTTCAGCAGTGCCTTCCCGTCAAACCTTAGCAGTGCTAGCAAACCCAATCTGCAAAAAAAAGTTAAGCCTACTAGCACTACTAAAAATATATCAAATAATTTATTTCCCTTAGTTTGACAACTAAACCAATCCTAGAATTAGCGTAGAGGCAAGTATCGGGTATCGAATCCACTCTTTCCAAGAATTGGGTACTTTGACTACAAACAAGAAACAACGATGATGGATGATGTCGTTTATGGATGGATTGATTGATTGTAGAGATTTGAATGATTGAGAGTGATTATGATTGAAGTAAAGAAAATGCAACTAAAGTAAAGCAAGCAAGAAATATAAAGGGTTGCGAATATGGAGAGAAAAGCAGGGCATTACTTCGTTTCATATGTAAGTTTCCAAATTAACTACTCATGCTTTGTTTACCATGCATCTAACGATAAACTCATAGACAAGCAATAATTAGTTGTGAGTTCCCTTGCTCTCGACCCAGGAACTCGACCTCAAGAAGTATTCAAGACCCAGTACCTCTCATCTCGATGTCGTTATGCAAGTAGTGAATTACTTCTCTTTATACAAATTGTTAACTACCTTCTCTCTCTCGATGCCAAGATATGTTAACGGGCGTATGAGGCTCGAAAGTCTCTACACATGCAAAAAGATCTCTCTTTTATTTATTATGAAGAACAAAGAGCAAAAACTATTCTACGTAGCTACTCATAAAATAATTACCTTTCTAGCATGGAAAACATAACACTTGTAGTAAGTTCTTCTACTTACCTAATCCACTTGTAAAACCCCATGAATCGATTAGCTCATGATGATTGTGGTGATGATGATGATGGTAGTAAAAGTAAAAGACATAATTAAAAGACAAGTATGTAAAGACAAGATATTAAATTGCATGAAAAA
>JABWDY010041027.1:6884-18123 GCA_013358455.1 Thalictrum thalictroides | reverse complement strand
AAAAACAATTTTCTAGAAATTCGTGTAACATAGATAGATGATAATGAAGAAGATGGACAAGATTATTACCAACGACGATACAGCAGAAGATGATGATGTAGCTTCGTTCGCCATTAAATCAATTGGAATACGAAGAAGAAGAACAACTTTTGAATAAATAGTGGATCTTATCTTGGGCCGGATTCTACTTGGGCCTACTGGAACCTAACAAATTTCTACTAGCACCACAGTCCAGGCCCTAATATTGACCCATGTTTTGAATTGGACCCCCAGGTTGTTATTATGAATTAACAATCAAAAGCCCAAGTTTATCTTAAAACGGGCCTAAATTCTTTTTTTTTTAATCAACCCCGAGCCCAACCCATAATCTTCAATAACAAAATGATTTAGGGTTTGATTCCTTCTTAAAGAACTATGTATAAAACCCTAGCACTCTTCTTTCATCTCTCTTACTCTTAAGTCTTGCTTGCCTCTCTGTTGAAGAATCTTCTCTGTTTCTTGTGATTTCAATCGATTTGATTGCTTAATTGAAGATGGGTCATTCAAATGTGTGGAACTCTCATCCCAAGACTTATGGTCCTGGTTCTCGCACTTGGTAAGCAAATTAAAGCTTCTTTTTTTTTCATACTATTTCTTCAATTGTTCTTCTGTATTGTAGTTTATTGATTAATTATTTGTTTGGGTTGGATTTAATCTTAATAAAACACAAAACCCTTTTCTAGAAAGGTCATTAGTTCATCAAAATGAATATGTTCGAATATAATTGATGTATGTTAGTTGTTACTAATTGATTTACATGTCATCATTTTGGCACAAGGGTTCTAAAGAGTTAGTTTGTTTAGATGAGTTTTGTACAACATTTTAGGCTTTTGGGGGTCTGTTGTTGCTTATTAGTTTTCAAGGTTGGTTTTTTTTGCGAGTTGAAATTCCATAATGCTTACCAATTGTGTGAATTGTTTTTAAGGCTGTGCATATGACCTAGAGCCGTGAGTTGTAACTCAGTTTTCATGAGTTGCAAACTAATTGTATCCCCACTTGCCTAGGTATTGAACTTTGTAATACTGTCTTATGGAATGTGAAATTAGTATGTTACAAAAAACACAACATACCTGCTATACATGGTTACAGAATTATGTCATACTTCATGTATAACAAATTGCGTAGTAACTTGCATTTGAAGCCTGGATTATCTTATTGCAGTCCGGCACTAAGAGGAATTGCTCTGGATGATTTTATTTGTAATTGGGGGGATAAGACTTGTAATAGAGTGTACTAATGTAACCAACCATCTTTTTGTGGGGTTGAGTGTGATTCCCTCAAGCTCAATCAGACTGTCATAATAAAATCTATTGTTTTACCGGTCAGAAAAAAAAAACTTGCATTTGCAGCCCATGGTGATTTCAGACAGCTACCACTATTTTATTTTTTTTCGAAATAATAGGATTAATCAATTATTCAATTGATAAGCAACAATGTTAGTGGCATTTATTATACTCGTTTAGCTTATTTAATCAATTAGTCTAGTGATGCATGGGAAAAGGGAGCGACATGTACTTTCTACAAAGTTGAAAAGACATTCATTCAAAGAATCCTCACACATGTTGGGTTTCTTCTGCTCAATTTAATGTGCAGTATTTAACTTCTCTGCATTGGTGTTTATATGGTTACATGGTGTTGTTGTGGTGGTTTTTTTTCAGTGGATTGTTCTTAGATTCTTCTTGGAAGTTGTGTTTGTCTTTCTGTCTATTAGCACTTCTTTCTTTTGCAGTTGTGGGTTCTATCGCCCCATCCCCACAGTGGTTCAATAGTTGTTTATTTATTAAAAAAAAGTGTTATGATTGTTTTACAACCCTATTTATTTAGAGTGTTTCTGATGGATTCACCCAAACTCACAAATCAAAGTGCTTTGTAACTGTTGCTTAATCTGATTTTCTTGTTGGAAATATAAACATATTGCTGCTTCTACTTAAGAATGTTTTTTGGCAAAAATATAAACATATTGCTGCTTCTACTTTTTGCCCTTCATATGTACTTTGGTTGTATATGAATGGCATATTATTGGCTTAAATAAATCCATACTTAGTTGACTCTTTCTAATTTTGCAGCCGAGTTTGTGGAAATCCCCATGGTTTGATTAGGAAGTATGGTCTCATGTGCTGCAGGCAGTGCTTTCGAAGCAATGCCAAGGAAATTGGTTTCATCAAGGTAACTTCTTTTTTAGTACTGTTTTGCTCTCTTTTCTCATATGGTGCCTGCGATATTATAGTTGAAAATAACATGGCACTTGGTTATTTTATTAGTCACTTGGGTCACTCTGCTATCATAATGATTTGCTGATGAAAATTGTTTCTGTCTCTATGTGTATTCTAAGTTGCTTTTGTTTGCTCTTTGCAGTACCGCTAAAGAATGTAACCTGCTCTCTCTGCTGGGGGAGTATGTATGTGGAGCTGATTTAATTTCTGTGGGCATGATGACTATGATATTGACACTTATAATTTTGTTTTGAGTTGATTACAATGTTTAGAGCTGTGGGATTAAAAACTATTTTGCAACATCAGTTTGTTGGAGAGGCAGTTATTCTAGTTTATCATGACTGTTATTTGCATCTTTAATTGTCTTGTACTTATGGATTCTGTGTATGAATCCCCCTTGGAATTGTTGGATGGTTTATACAGGTAGTTTCTTTTATCTTCTGCACTACTCAATCCGAAAGTATTGTTTAGTGCTTGTGAATCCCTTTTCATTGGTTTTGCTTGCTGTGATATGAATCTTTTGCTCATGCCAAAGATGCATATGTCACTATCAAATAGGGGTGTGAAACAAAGAATTCATATGTTGTGTTGAAGCCAATATTCTATTGCTCCTACTGCAGTGGTTTCTTTATGCCTATTTGTTTTCTTTGAACTCAAAAAATGATTAAGTAGTTATCTCTAAGAATAGTAACTGTTTCATGATGATTTTACTTCATCTAGTGACATGGACAAGTCAACCAAAGGTTTAGGTTTATTGTGCAAGTAAGCAACTAAAGGTTTAGGTTTATTGTGTCCAATGTGAATTAGGTGCAGCTTGATTTGTTCTTCAGAATTAGAACTAATCAAATGATGGTGGGATGCGAATGTGTTTATGCCCCAAGGGAGATTAATGATGCCTTAGGGGTGTTATTCGAGCCGAGCATGTTTGAAACGAGCCAAGCTCGAATAAGGAATTGAGATTTTTTTGTGTTCATAGTTGGCTCGTTTAGCTAAATGAGCAAGCTCGAGCCGAGTTCGAATAAGGAATCGAGATTTTTTTGTGTTTATAGTTGGTTCGTTTAGCTAAATGAGCAAGCTCGAGTCGAGTTTTAACCGAGTGAGCCGAGCTCGAGCTACTCGGCTAATTTACATATAATAGTGGTATACGAGTCAAGCTTTGGGATATTCGAACTGGGCTCTTTGATTGGCGAGTTTGAGCCGAGCCCAAATTTTGGACGAGCTTATTTTGTGTTCATATTTGGTTCGTTTAGCTAAATGAACGAGGTTTAACCGAACCGAGCTCAAGCTGCTCGGCTCACTTAACAGCCCTAGATGCCTATAGTGCAAAGAGGATGAATTCTCAGGTGAAGGCAGACATGATAATCCTATGTTTACTGAGCAACATACAATTGGTTGAATGGTTTCTACTGTTTATTCACATCTTTTTACTTTGTGAACAACTGAACAATGCAAGAATAGTGAGTAGGGCACAATCATGCCAGCATGGTTTCTGCCTGTACCTTTTGAACAATGCAAGAATAGTGACTAGTGAGTATTGCACAATCCTGCCAGCATGGTTTTTAACTGTATGAGCATTATAAAACTAAATTGGTACTGTGTAGGTATTTGCGGAAAACCCAACTACGCATTATTTGCAAGTAGTAGACTAGTAGTGAGACTAGTCCTTCATTCAACCAAATGCGATAGAAGAGGAAATTGATAAAAAAAAATTTGTCCAACAAAACTGGTCCATCGTTGGATAATTGATTGAACCAATTTTATTGGATAATTAAACCAATTTCAACCAAATGAGATAGATAGACTACCATGGGTCTGGGCTTCATGTGAATTGTGAACCCTGCATGTAATCTCCTCAGCTTCAGAAATTTGATTAAACAATAAGCCAATCACTTATTTTTATTTAAACAAATGGCTCTCGTTATGGACTTCAGTCTGGACATACTACTCCTAACAATTATTTCTGTAATCTAATCTCACAAATTATGTGATTACCAAGTTCTTATCAATGATTGAATGAGCTGTAATACCCAAAATACACATGAAAGATCACAAATTAGTAGAAATTTATGTAAAGGGAATGTCCTTTTTTTCAGTAACTCAAAATTCAAGAAATTTGTCGCATACCTATTGGCTGTTATTCCTCTTAAGAAAGTTAACAGATTCAAGTTAAAACTAACATAAGTTGAAATATGTGCTTTATTATATAAAAATTTAGATGAAACCCTTAATCAAATTAGTGGTATCAGAGCACATGGTTACATACTAACATTCCTTACTTTCATGCATAAACTCTTGGATGTTATATTGTCTTAAGCTAAACAAAAACAATTCCCATTGATGCAAGAGAATTCCCTTAGAACTAAATTCCAAAGCATGCTTGAACTGTTCACTTTACACTTGGTGTCTTTTAGTTTTTGTATCTCAAGCTTAGGAATCATCCTCAAAATACTCACCAATAAATAGTTAAATCTCAAGGCTTGACTTACTTGATACTACTTATATGCTTCCCTTAGGATTCTTCTTATGCCCTTTCTTGAATTTCATGCTTTACTCCAAAAATCTAGAAATCATGTTCTAGCTATTGTTTTATTCATATACAATATAAAAATCAGTCTTCATCAGCTTTTCCATGCAATGCAAGTGTGTTTTGAATTTCGAATAGTAGTAAAGCCTGTAATGAACTAGAGGTATACAAATACAACATGCTTCAACTTTCTGGCAACTTTAAGAAGTTCAACTAAACATATACAGTATCAATACATGTACTTGGTTTCATTAAGAGCTTATTGACATGGCTTATGATCTGTATTAACAGGTTTCATCAGCTTTTCATGCAAGTGTGTTTTGAATATTGAAGGACTAGAGGTACACTAATACAACATGCTTCAACTTTTCTGGCAACTTCAAAGAGTTTTATTAATAAACATATCTGAATACTAGGTTTCATTAATTAAGGGATTATGATTACCATTAGCAAATTGATATGAAGGATCAAAAGAGGGTCCCCAATATACTTTGGAACATCTTTTGCATTATACCTTTTGCATGTGAATGTTGTCAATGAGTCATAACTCAGTAATTAACACTGGAATGCACTGCAATTTTAAAAATGCATGCATGAGGTAGAGTTCTATGTACATTCACTGCAGGGCTGTGCAGATGTATATGTGTGTGGATAGAAAATCGATCAACTAACCTTAGATTTGAGACTGTCCTTCTCTAAAGACACACACCTTATCAGCTTTAAGCTGACTTCCAAAATCCCAGAAGAGGTATCGCTGCGTCAATTACACTTACAATAGGTTGGAAGCCAGGATGGGCTCTTTTATTTTGAAGCAGCTAATAAATCAAAAGAGAATTTACACCATATATAATATAATGTGTGAAAAGAAACCATTAACTCCTAGATAAACATAATTATTGAATGCACCGCGTGATACTTTAGTAAAACAACAATTTTCTCAGAGAAAAAAAAAGATTGATTTGCTTGCAGTTTCCATCAGCTGCAGGTTAAATTTGCTTCTATGGTAAATTCAATCAAATCCGAGTAAAACATTTCTTCCATGTTCTGAGAGTTACATGGAATCAAAGCACATTGTATTTATCAGAACCATACATTAGATATGGGACAGAATCCCTTGTAGGATCTTATTCATATGGCCATTATGGTATTGTCTATTTGTCATGGTCATGTGATTTCCTGAGCAACAAAATATATATACCATAGTCTGAATGTCTGAGGATGTAA
This sequence comes from Thalictrum thalictroides, assembly GCA_013358455.1. Lineage (NCBI taxonomy): Eukaryota > Viridiplantae > Streptophyta > Magnoliopsida > Ranunculales > Ranunculaceae > Thalictrum > Thalictrum thalictroides. The sequence goes on along the minus strand of JABWDY010041027.1, from coordinate 12,123 downwards.
TAAATACATAAGAGACATTAGGGAAAAGATGCATAAGTGGTGCACTTTGTAGCAAAAGGGAGAGGTAGAGGAAAGATGTGGCATTGTAGACTTGTCTATTTAAGGTCAGGGTAATAGAGTCATGGACAACCATGCAGTCCTTCTCAAAATTCTTTAAAAGGGCTAATGTAAATCACATGTTGGCATGTACTTAAAGATGAGTTTCATGGTATGGTCCCATGCATTCATGTGAGATTACAGTTGTTCATAAATTCCATTTTCAAACTTCTTAGTGGATATCTGAAACTGGTGGTGGATAAGATAGTGAAAGAGAGATGAAAAGTACTAGATTATATAGAGTTACTTAGAAGTTAGAAGTGGTGTGTTAACATTAGATGATAAATGACTTGATGAAGGGGACGTTTGTGCTGAGAAAATGTTTACTGAAAGACATATTTGTGTTGGTTAAAAAAAGGATTGGAGAGTATCAGTAACACACCATAAAATGATATACACATGGAGTTGTGAGTTTGACAGGGAATATTCTCTATGCAAGATTTTTGGCAATCTGTTTGAGTAAAGGTCAGAGTTTTGCTTGTGGAAGGAGCTGGTGCTTGCGTGGCTGCTTGTATTATATCTGTCATGACAAGAATTTTCTGCGAGGGATATGATTGAAATCCCATATATATAGTGATATCAAATATGGGATAGTAACTAAGGTCACCTAGTGCCGCGTTGAGGGTACTTACAGTTGAACAAATGACTTTATAGAAGATGTTGGCTTTAAACCCCGAATGCACGAATGACATTGAGAACCTGGAGTTAAGAAAAGTAGAAGAAAGAGTTATGTTTACACCTAAGTACATCTAGTCAGCAGTGTGCTACATACATGAGAAGAATGTTTACAGTAGTTAACTTCAAACTCCATAGCACCTAAAATGGCACATTTGGTCTAGTGGTGGAGTGTGATTTAGCCATAAGTCCAACTCAAACATATATACATGTCTGTCATTGTCAAGCCAATGAAGAAATGCTACTTGATTCTAAATGTCTTTCTTTCTCTCTCTCCATTCAAGTCTATATCATCTAAAACCTATCTACAAACAAGAAAACATTCAAAAATATAAATGAAAAATCATAAGTTAAAAAAGGCTTAAACAAACAAATAAAAGTAACCCTAAAAGTATATAAACTTATGAAAACCAAACCATATAAACAAAGAATGAAAGAAACTGCACAAAATGATTTGTTCATGATATGGCCCGTGAGTGAGCCAAAGCAAACTCCCTTGTTTGTCTTCTACTTATTACATTCCAAAATCCCAACTTCCACATATAGACAACTCTCAGGCCGGCCACCCCACATGCCCCCAAAAACCAACAGAATTGAAACTCAAACTCAATTCTTCTTCTCTCTATTAATAACCTCACTTTACACTCTCTTCCTTCTCACTCATATAATACATACCCTTTTGTAGCCATTAAAAGGTTCTTTTAACACTTTTTTTCTATATAGTCTTATTGCACTACTATACCCTAGCTAGAAAGCTAGCTATATCTGTAAAAACACTGCAAAAAGCTGATATTCTTTTCAAAGGGTTTATAACCTTTTTTCAGAAGAATTTGACCTTGGAATGAACTTAGTTTTTGAAGGGATGATGTGGGGTACTTCTGTTTTGCTTCATTGTTCAGTCCTTTTTTTCTCTTACATGGTAAGCACTATAAAATCCCCTACAAAAAGCTGAACTGTCTATTTTTTCTTGATTTAGTCAGAATTTTTTTTTACCCATTTTGTTTACTGATTTCACTCTAAATTATATTGGATCGTTTCCCAATAGGACTACATATAGTCTGGTCTCTTTCTACTTCTGCTCATTTCTGAGTATCTCTATATCTCTCTTTTACTCTATTTTTACTCTATCTGTGTCTCTCTCTCACTCACACACATATCATATACAAAGCATAGTTTCACTCAATCTGTCTGTATTTTTCCTTCATGATGCAATTTACTGAATCCCCACCATTACCTTTACATCAAAACAACTTCAACTCATGCTCAAATCTTATCATGAGCAAAAACCCTCATAGTCCATGGCCTGGTTTTCCTACATCCAAGGCCTTAGGAAGCTTTGGTGATGCTAATTGCATGGAACAGTTGTTAGTACACTGTGCAAATGCAATTGAAAGCAATGATGCAACTCTAGCACAACAGATCCTTTGGGTTTTAAACAATATTGCACCCCCAGATGGCGATTCAAATCAACGTCTCACTTGTGGCTTCCTTCGAGCTCTTATCTCCCGTGCTGCAACGACTGGATGTTGTAAGATATTTACAGCTATGGCCAATTCAAATCCCAATCTAAGTATACATACACATAAGTTCTCGGTTATTGAGTTAGCCAGCTTCATTGATCTTACTCCTTGGCATCGCTTCGGTTTTTCTGCAGCCAATGCTGCCATATTAGAAGCAATTGAAGGATTCTCTAGTGTCCATATAATTGATCTCAGCTCGACACATTGCATGCAAATCCCCACATTGATTGATGCAATTTCAAATCGTCCTGACGGTCCTCCTTTTATCAAACTCACTGTAGCTGGTTCTACCGCAGATATTCCACCTATGCTTGACCTATCCTATGAGGAGTTGGGATCTAAGTTGGTGAATTTCGCAAGGTCCCGTAATGTTGGATTGGAATTTAGAGTGATTCCTTCAAGTTCCTCAGATGGATTCTTATCCTTGATTGAACAAATTAGGGTGCAACAGCTAGTTTTCGCCCAAGATAATAAAACTGAAGCTCTTGTTATAAATTGCCATATGATGCTTCATAGCATACCAGAAGAGACCCATGGTGCAGTCATCCCTGATAATATAAACCCGGCACTTTATGCTTTCGAGTCTTCTTCACAGTCGTCCCTACGCACTATGTTTCTTAAGGCACTTCGCAGTTTAGATCCTACCATAGTTGTTTTAGTAGATGAAGATGCAGACTTTACATCAAATGATTTGGTGTGTAGGTTAAGATCAGCTTTCAATTTTCTATGGATACCTTATGATGCAGTGGATACATTTCTACGCAGAGAAAGTAAACAAAGGCAGTGGTATGAAGCAGACTTATGTTGGAAAATTGAGAATGTGATTGCTCAAGAAGGTGTACAAAGGGTTGAGAGACTTGAACCAAAAAACCGATGGGTACAACGGATGAGAAATGCAAGCTTTAAAGGCATACCATTCAGTGAAGACACATTATCGGAGGTAAAGAGCATGCTAGATGAGCATGCAGCTGGGTGGGGATTGAAGAAGGAAGAAGATGATCTTGTGCTTACATGGAAAGGACACAATGTTGTTTTTGCTACTGCCTGGATACCTGCTTGATAATTTTATCTGTGTAAGCTAATAGCTTATTCGCCATATATTCTTTTTCGCCTCTAAGAGATCGAGAGTTTGTACTTGAGGTCTTAATTAGTTTAACTAGCTTGTTCTTTGACTCATTAATTTTGTGTGTTTAAGGGCAGAATGGATCCAAAGCTTTCTCCAAACAATAAACCAATTTATTTCCTGCCTCATTTCAATTTGATTCGAACTACATGTCTGGCGACCTATCTATGTTTTGTGTGTTGTTACTTCTTTAAAGTTTAAACATATCTAACACAGTCCAAACAGGAGATTGTTGAGGAGATGGTCTATGAGGCACAGTCTGCAAATGGAAATTTTGATTCATTATCACGCATGGAGAAAAGCGAATTGAATTTCGCAGCAGATCAGGAAGCTAAGAGGGCAGCTCTAGCTAGTTACAATTTGAGTGAAGAATGTAATCGCAAACCTCATGGCTAAATGAAAGACATTGAGACGACTAATGAGAGCTATATATACAGAAGTTTGTAACCTGTACGTTCTAAGACCAGTACCTATCGACAACCTGTAACTTTTTATATTGACTAACATATATTAACTTACATAGTGAGAAAGCAGTCCAAGCAAACTTCTTAATTAGTAAGCACAAAGCAAACTACTTTCTGTTATTTTAGAAGAAAGTTTAGGACGAAATACAAATTTTACAAGTAAGATATTAATGGGCTATGTCGATCAGCTACGATGATATAAGCTCAAGTTGAATAACAACTCCTGATATAGAGTGTGGCAGGGCAGTGACCACTGACCAGTAGCACTTCAAGTTTGCTCTAGAGAAGGGGTAGCTAGGAGGGTGCAACTATGTGTATGTAGTAGGCACTCGCATATAAAGTTTATATAGTGATATATATGCGTATGCGCACCTTAAATTGTACCATGAGTTCAGGTTGTATTTCTAGTAAGAAAGCCAATTAATTTTGAGAAACTGGAAAAACATACTTTTTGTGGTTTGTTTTCCAGACAATGTATGTGAATGGGTGAATCCATGTCGAACAATTGTATAATTCATTTTAGTTCGATAAACTCATTTGAGCATTGCCTACTTAATTATCATTCCCTTTAGAGCACGTACAATTGTATAATCTAAACTGTTTTCCTATAAAAATCTACCGATAAATGTACATTGAGCCAGCAGACTGGCAGTGGAGTTCACTGAAAAGGAGAATGACCGTAATGGCAGTGATTTGCAATGCAACTCAAAGCCTTTTACTCAACATTTTTTTTTATATAAAAACGTTAGTTAATTAGGTGCCCATGATTTTCATTGCAAAGGGCAAACAGCTATACACACATACAATTGAAGAAGAGAAGAATTTTTTTTTTCTCTCAAGCAATTTATCAAACACATATCAAGAATTGTTTATATATATATATACTAAATAGTGAGTAATAAATACTAATATTGATAACAAATTAAAAATATAATTGATTAGAGCATGATGTAGTAGGGATTACAAGACAACAAATGACATAAAATTAAAGATTTGAGTTGATCATACCGTTCATATATTTAGGGTTTTGAATAGTAATACATCACAATCATCTCTTCTGGGCTTCTGGCCATCTTTCTTCTTCTTAGGAGAAAGATTGCATGATTCTTCTCAATCAGTGCCATCCACCTACACCTGGCCCATAAAGAAGAATAATATTCTAATGGGCTTCGTTACTGGACAATGATCCTGCTAATTTGGGCTGGCTTTATCCAACTTTCAATGAAAGACAGGAAACACTAATGGGCTTTCAATGAAAGACAGGAAACACTAATGGGCTTTCAATGAAAGACAGGAAACATATAGCTTTGCAAAGCATTTTATCTGTGATTCGTTTTTGGTGTGGGCATGTGGGCCGAATT
>JABWDY010041019.1:0-11709 GCA_013358455.1 Thalictrum thalictroides | reverse complement strand
AATTATTTTAGGTAGACCTTTCTTAGCTACGGCTAATGCCTTAATTAATTGTAGAAACGGATCGATGCTCTTAACTTTTAGAAATCTAAGGATAGAAGTAAACATTTTTAAGATGTTGCAACAACCTCTAGATACATCCCAATCGGAAGAAGTCTACAATATACAAGATAATAATTAGGAATTTATCGAAGAGGATGTAGTAAGAACTTGTAATGAGTTCACTCATCTTAATAACAATGTTGATAGTATCTCTTATATCCAAAATGAAGAAGTTGATACTCCTCCAGAAGTTTGTGAGGTGGAAACCAAGCCAAGTGAAACTTTGATTCCCACGCCACCGTGTCTAGAACTTAAGCCCTTACCTTCGGAACTTAAATATGTACATTTAGACGAGGAGGGAAAATATCCTATTATAATATCATCTAGCCTATCACCCGAGAAAGAGAAAAAATTAATCGATGTTATTCAAAAACATCGCTCGGCAATCGGATGGTCGCTTGATGACAAAAAAGGTATTGACCCCGATGTTTGCTCTCATCATATCTACTTAGAAGAGAACGCCAAAACTTCGAGAGAACCTCAAAGACGTCTAAATCCCATTATGCAAGATGTGGTAAGGAGTGAGATTCTTAAGTTACTTGATGTAGGAAGCCGGTTTCACCATTTTGAAAGATGAAGAGGATAAGTTAATCACAACAAGAGCCCCAACCATATACAACATTCAAGCTATGAAGTGAAAACTAATCCAACTATGAAGTGAAAACTAATCTAACTATATAAGCATAAAAAAAAAAGTAACCCTAAATTGGGTCAAATACATGTTGGACTAGGGTTAGGACACAAATTTTCGTTTCTAGAAGACTTAAAACACTTATAGATAGGGTTTGAAGTATTTTAGATGACCTAAAACACTTATCTAAACATTGAAATAGTACATAGTGAGGAAAAACCTGGTTTTATGTTTGGATGCATGGAGATATCTTATACGTATGCCCGGGTATGTTTGGTCAATCCTTAGGTATACTACACACTTTTTATGAAAATTACAATTATATGATGGATAAGTGGTATAACTCTAACAAACCCGTATACGATGTTCTAAAGTTTTCTCAGATTTTGTCACCATGTGTAGAAGCTAATAGTGCAACCTTAGACACAAGTCAATTTTGTAATAATGAAGCTCTCGCTTTGATGTGGATAGCAACTAATATCTTTGGTTATGAAAACCCTTCTAGATTTGATGATAACATGTGCCAAATTTTATATGAATTGCCAAACAATGAACCTTGTTATCAAATATGCTTTAGACTTATTAGTATTATTCTTGATTAATAAAACTTTATGTGTACTTCCAGGCACTATCACTAAGATAGTTGCCTTCTTTCGACCCGAATGGTTGGAAGGCTATGTTGATTGGGTCCCAATAAGACCCATGACACCTCTACATCGTGTTTTGAGAATAACTAAACCCATAAGTTAATTCCCAGGTATTATGCATAAATGGAGAATGGGGTGTCTCATTATACCCCATGCACCAATTAATGACTTGGACCTCATAAGCCAACTTCCCGAAAATAGACCAAACTTTTTGAACATTCATGTTTGGACATATAGATGAACGGGAAGGTGTGGTAGTTGATCATGTTGGAGAACCTATAAATCTTCCACCGTTTATAATGAAGTTAAATTACATTAGTAACTATGTGATCAACAAGATGGATTTTCATGGCTACTTTTATTGGTATGATCCTTCCGAGGACGAATGGGACTATAATTCTGAAAATTACTCCATAAGTGGTGGGAGTAGTGATTCGGATATGTGAATTTGCAACATATTAGTTTCATGCATCATATTTCTGTTACTCACTTTTGTTGTATCTCTTGTAGGTAAGAACTAAGCACACACACACGTGCATATCATTCATTTTACATACACATATTTGCACACACACAAAATATAGCCTTTTTACATCATTATAGCAACTTGGCTCGAATTGCCAAACGACCTTCGGAGGGAGATACTAAAAAAAGTGGCCCAAGAGGAATATAAAAGTCTCCAACCGAAGCTCCAAAGGTTTACTTATGGAGTGTTCATACGTAAGTATCACGTGCTAGAATTCTTGATTGATATTGATAAATAGTTATGTATAAACGCTTGGTCTTAGGAATCTGACCATAAAAGACCTTCATTGCATGCATCATTATCATTTTTACTTTCAGCATGTTTATTTTCTGTAAATTACGCAAAAAAAAAAAAAAAATAATAATTCTCTTGTTTTAGTCGTTGTAGTATACTAACTTTGTAGGAATAATTCTTTCAAAATGGAGACAAGAAAAAATATAAGAACAATAGGATAAAGACTTGCACCAAGCTTAAGGTAATATCTTACCTTTAAAGTTATCATATATGTCACATAGAGGACTATGCCCATAACTTGTTTGGGGGTGGGGTATCATATTACCTATCTTGATGTTTTCCATGTTTTATTTACGACTATAACAAGGTTTACAAAAATTGAAATATCTTCAAAAATCCAAAAATATTTGCTTTTAAAAGGTAGATTTGGTGATCTTCAATGATAAGTATAGATCTTAATGATTAGGAATTGCATATATTTGAAATTCTTATATGATCATTAATATGTCAAGAGCATGTTTTACTACTTAACATAGATTTCGTTCATGAAAACATTGACTAGCTTATTTTTGTGCATATAGTGTCAATTAGCATAAGTCAAGTTGAGATTGATTGACCTTCTAGGAAACCCTAAAAATAGTGTGGAGATGATTAACCCAAGTGAGATTTGAGCCTTTCTTTCTTTGGAGTATATTTACGTACATCCGGGCCCGAGAGACCCACTTCTTGCTAAATTTTTGAGTTCGTTCTTAGTCTCTTCATTTTATTTTCTAGTTGATCACAAGGATGAAATCAAGTGGGTGTAATATAAACTTAAGTTTTGTAGTTTATCTCAAGACGATTTCACCATATATTTACCTTGAAAATGATTTTGAACATTAGAAAACCAAAATAGCCTTTTTTAGCCTACCTATATTTTATTTATCCAATTAGGAGCCCCTTTGGGCCTTTATATAAGCCTTTTCTTTGTTAGCCAAACATCCTTACCAAACTCCAATTCGGAATGTAACCCTATATTATTATTTCCATTACCTATTTTGCCGAAAATGACAAAGATGACAAGTTTTACAAGGAAAAGAGAACAAAGTGTCTCCAAGCTAGAAGGGAAGCTTATTATATATATCAAAAAGTTTGAAGATATAGTTTTACATACTAGTCTTTTCTCTTGAACAAGAAAAAAGAAAAGAAAAGTTCAAGAAAAAAGAGAAAAAGTGAAGAAGTTCCCCAAGTTACAAATCAAAGTTAAGAGATGAGTAAAGAAGGAAACTCTACAAAAGTTCTCAAAGAGTTGTTAAAGTTTCGAAGACCTTTGATATTTTCGGTATTTCATAAAAATCCTCTTACCCCCTTTTCACTAGCCAATACCTAAGCCAAGTTACAACCTATTTATGTTTAATTGATTTAACGTTATATGTGGTGAAAAGTGGCGAGTAAATGAGAAAATGCTAAGGTGAAATACCCGACATCCTTATATATGATCAAAATTCCATTCAAAAGAGACTAACTCATACAATGTCCGTTTTTTTCTTAATGTATTATGCAATGTGTGAGACGTTCTCTTTTTTTTCTATTCCTCACATATGTGGTGCATATACATATACACACATTCTTCGGAGTGATATTTTTATTTTTGAGTGTATGCCCGATAAGGATTGCATCAAAGCAATATTTTGAAGGTAACTTAGTAGAAATATCTTTTGAAATGAGACTTATGTTACGAGACATTATTTCACTTTTATAACTTATGTCAAGGTGATTAGTGAATTATCTCTATCTTGAGAAATAAAGCATAATCTTATATGTTAGTGTTAATTATATTGATAGATTGTGTAAGCATGAACTTGTTATGTTGAGAGAAGGTTTACTCTTTGAATTCGTTTATCACCCTCTTTTCCTTTGAAGTTTATGGGTGTCTTCCTTAGAAAACCCTCACGAGGCTACAACTCATCCTATTGGTAGAACCTAAAGGTTTAAGGCCTTGTTTCATACGGTAAATGCAATCATACATTGCCTACGAAAAGGTAAATATCTTATTTTATTTAAAAATGAATTTCTTTCTCGCCCTTATACTTTTTGTTTCATCTTCTTGCTTGAGGACAAACAAGGTGTTGTTTGGGGATGTTTGATAAGCGCTCAAAAGTGTAAATATATCCCTTTAACTCACGTATATTTGTCTCGAATTATGATATAAGGTGATATGATATGATTGGTATTGTTAGAATTACGTGTTTGTAGGTGCATTTCGCCCGGAAAAGCTCAAAGGAAGCAAAATGCGGTAGAAAAGCAGTTTCAAGTAGCCAACTTGACGCAATTAAACGAAAGGGTTAGAGAGCTCAGAATTTGAAGCACAAATAGGCATTGGAAAGCTCTCACTTCCTACTTTAAGAATTTCAAGATAGTTCACAGAAAACAATTATGGACCCAGGTAAAAAAGGCTCGTCAAAACCTGTCAGACCTATTTTTACTGGTTGTTTTCATAAGATCTCCACCAAATTTCAGCTCCAAATGCTTCCTAAAAGTTATTTAACAAATTGCAAACTTATTTCTAGCAATTTTCAAAGAGTTCTAGGGTTAGAAGGACTCCTCCATATATAAGGAGGAGAGCCACGAAATTCATTATACTTTGATCTTAAATTGAAGTATCATATTTGGTTTTACATTATTTTATGTTGAAGAAGAAGTTCCATTGATTATAATACAATTCTATTTACTTTTCAAGTTCAAGTTCTTTACTTTTCATTCGTATCTTTACTTTTTATGCAATTTAATCTTCCGTCTTTAAATTCTTGTCTTTTAATTATGTCTTTTACATCTACAACCATTATCATCATCACCACAATCATCATGAGCTAATCGATTCATGGGGTTTTACAAGTGGATTAGGTAAGTAGAAGAATTTACTACAAGTGTTACATGTCATTCATGCTAGAAAGGTAATTATTTTATGATTGATCACGTAGAATAGTTTTTGCTCTTTGTTCTTCATAATAAATAAAAGGGAGATCTTTTTGCATGTGTAGAGACTTTCAAGCCTCATACGCTCGTTAACATATTTTGGCATCGAGAGAGAGAAGATAGTTAACAAGATCATAACTACTCCAAAACTTAATTACCTTATTCCAAAACCATGAAACTCCAACTCCTGTCTCATCAACTCCAGCGCTGCTCCTCATCTACGCCCGACCGAGACGTACCCCAAGTTGCAAAAGAGACAACGAGGGTCAACATTTTGAATATGCTGGTGTGAGTGTCTCTCATAAAAGGAGAGCTCACAAAAACCAACTATTAAAACTAAAAAGGGAAAAAAAAAACTACTGACATGCTTTTCTACAACATTTAAAAAGAATAACTAACTTACCTGCTCCTTTATTTAAATATGGTGAGTCATCCTGTAAGAGAGTTAATGAGACCCACCATCCTGCATTGTACTTAAAAATAAACAATGATTTAATATTAACATGAATTTAGCCAACTATTTCAAACACGCAAGAAGACAAATCAAACCCTAACTTTTCTGTTAGTCTCAACCGTTACTCTTGTACCCTAGCCACATTTATTATTAGTCGTTTGGGCTCACACAGTACCCAAGATTAAACCAAATCATTCGGGCTCACACAGTACCCATCGGGCTCACACAGTACCCATAATAAACCGAATTCAATTGGGCTCACACAGTACCCATAATAATCCATGTCCATGGGCGCACACAATACCCATGTTAAACATGTCATTGGGCCCACACAGTACCCAAGAGCAATTTCCAACACATAGATATTCAATCTCTAAACTTAACTCCAAATTCCAAATTGGATATATGTGGCAATTTAGGGATTTCTAATCCATTCTTCTAACTCATCTCGTTAATTAGTCAAACGATTAACAACAAACAAATAGGCAAATAACACAAAAATCGAATAAATAATATGTTGATCCATTAAATATAATATCTGAAACATGCGGCATTCTTCCTCACATAAATAAACACTTATCTACACAATAAAATCAATTAAAACAATATGGTATTTATTCAGTCAAACCGCAATCAAAGCTCTGATTATGTAGTCAACATTAGTCAAGGAAGTCATGGTAGTTGGTCAAAGCAGCCAGTCAATGTGGTCAATGCAGTCAAGGCTATGTATTTTATAGACCAAATATTCAATAAAGAAACCCACATGTGTGTTACTACATTAAGAAACTTTGTGTACATTTAATTTGATGTGCACATGTATACTATTGGTGAAAACAACAACAAAATAATACCCAATGACCAATTTGTGTGTTGTCACAATCAATGTACTACAAACAATTAAATTAATGTAAATAAGCAAAAGTATTCATGTATGCATCATTTGTTCATACTATTCATGTATGTATCAATTGACAATTGTGTATATAGGTATCCCACGTGTATGTCAAAACTAAGGTCAAAGAAATTAAAAGATAACAATGGTACAGTAAAGAATTTTGCATCAAAACATTAATTTATACCCACCCCAAACTATACATGCATCCATACATACATCTTAGTCAATGTGTTATTCTCCACAAACTTCTTTCTTTTGTCCTTACCCATACCCATCAATCATATATCTATGCACATTACACCAAAACCATAAAACCACATTCATCATTCACGAATTTCAATACAGCATAACAAACCCATATCTATACCAACAATATGTCTCAATTATAAAAGTATATAATTAACATGGGAATTCCACCCACCTTGTTATTCTTTGTGCTATTCTGTGCCACCAACCAATTTCTCTTCTCTTTCTTTATTGCTATCCTCTGACTCTCTCTTCTCTCTTTTGGTTTATGACGGCTCCACCTCTTGTTTTTCTTTTAAGTTTTCAACATAAAACAAACCAATTCACCTTTTAGGTCTTCCTTTTTCTTTTATATAATATCACCAAACCCTATGGATATTAAGTGACCCAAGTCCACTTAACCAAAGATCAAAGCCCAAACATTATTCTCATTCTAATTTAAGCCCAATCACCTTAGCAAAATTCAAGCCTATTAAACAAAACTCAAATTCTTTCTTTCTCAAATTACACAATTGCCCATACAACATTATTGAATCATAATAAATCTATTTTCTTTATCCAATATCTCCATAAAATGCCATTTTTAATTAAGTCAAAAATTCGGGTTGTTACACACTACTTGCATGACGGCATCGAGATGAGAGGTAATAGGTCTTGAATACTTCTTGAGGTCGAGTTCCTGGGTCGAGAGCAAGGGAACTCACTACCAATTATTGATTTGTCTATGAGCTATAGTTGGATGCATGGGAAACAAGCATGAGTAGTTAATTTGAATATTTGCCTATGAAACGAAGTAATACCCCGTTTTTCTTTCCATATTCATAATCTTTATTTTATATTGTTTGTTTTACTTCACTTGTGTTTACATTATCTTAGTTATAATTATTCTTAATCAATCAAACTCCTACAATTCATAAACAACATCATCCTTCATCATCGTTGTTTCTTGTTTGTTGCTAAGTACTCAATTCTTGGGTGAGTGGATTCGATACCCCGATACTTGCCTCTACACTAGTTTTAGGATTCGTTTAGTTGTTAGAATCATAAAGGGAAATATTTTTAGTAGTGCCGTGATAAGCGCTCAAAAGTGTAAATATATCCCCTTAACTCATGTATATTTGTAAAACCCGTTTTTATAAACTTTTATTTTGTTGAATTTTACTTGATTATGAAATATTATATACATGTGTTTTAAGTGCTTAAATATTTTATTTTATTTAAGTTGAATGATTATAAATTATTTATTAAATAAGTAAATAGATTGGGCTTAAATGACAAAACTGGTTTTTATCTTAAAACAAAGCCCATTAGGTTTTGCACATTATATATATTAAAACAATTAGGGTTTCCTACACTTTTTTAAATATTATAGTTGGGTGAAAAGAAGAAGAAGATGATGATAAAAGGAACAAGAAGAAACTAATTGGAGATTTGAAGGTGAGTAAACTTTACTCTTTGTTTTTTGTTGGTTTTAGATTTTTGGATTGTTTGTGTTTGAAAAGCAATATAAAATTAATTAGCAGAGCTTTTAAAGCGATTCTAAAGCCTGTAGAAAATAAATTTGAAAATCTTTATTTCATTAGTTTGAAAGTATCGCTGAATTTGGCTGAAAACGTTTGAAGTAAGACCTGCAAGTCTAACATACATTGCAGTTTTCTTTTCTGGATAACTTTGGTATCGCAGAGGTTTGACGACCTTTAAGATATTATTTTTAAGTGAAATATTTATGGCAGATAGATTACAGACTATAGAATAACATATAAAAATTTCAGAATTTTCTATTATGCCGTTATTTTTCAATAATTCGAAAATAGTCACTGTTCACAGGCTATTCAGTACAGTTTACTGCTAATTTTCTGTCTGCGTGACTTTGGTACAAAATTCATAGAGAATTCGTTACTCAATACTTTTAGATGATTTTAACTGTTTTGGAAAATAGACACTTAGAACTATAAGTTTCATGTTTAGAAATATCTCAAATTAAAAACCTAATATGGTTTAAAATATGTGAGGATTCTGGCGAATATTATTGTTCTTATTTTTCTGAAATCTGCCAAGTCTGAGAAATATAATTGTTTAATTATCTTTTGTTTATTGAAATGACTTGATATTTTTATACTAATCATAATATTTGAATTACAAGGATATATCCAAAATTGGCCTATTTTCAGTAAATATTTTAGTAGTTATGAATTTTGAAAGATCAACTATTTGTGTGACAATTTTAGGAGTAAAGTTGGTTTTAGTATTTATGCTTTCATATTGGTTTGCCAATTTGTACAAATGATAATTTAATTATTTTAGAGATCGTTTAATTATTTTAGAGTTGGTTTAAATTCGTTATAAACATTGAAGTTGAATATTATCATGGTATGTCACTTGATTGATTATGTTCAATGAATTTTAAAAGTATAATTCATAATTGATGAACGCTTTAGAATGACTCTATACCAATGGATGGTACATGAAAAGGAAAATGTTATGAACTGGACTTAGATAGGATATGAGTTGTACGTTAAATTATTGATGTTTATTCGATTGTTTGTTTGTAGTGGTTGTTTTAGATATAGTTCTAAAAGTGTTGCATGTTACTTGGTTGATTATGTTTAAAAGATTTTGGAAAATCAGATTAATGAAGGCCTAAGGATGGCTTAATACCTATAGATGACGTATGAATGGAAACAGAAAATAGAATGGACTTGGAATGTTAAATTTGATGTGTTTATTTCTTTGTTTGAGAGTGTCGCTTATTTTGTTTGTTACTGTAAGTAGTTGCCCAAGCATTAGTACATTTGTCGCACCTGTGAATTAGGATAGGGAAATTATTTGTCACCTTAGACGGCTTAGCCTGCGGGTAGACACTTAGAGATATTTTGGGTATTTCCTAGACGGCTTAGCTTGCGGAATTGACCCTACAGACCTTCATGGCCTTTGGGGTTGGTCTGGGCGCCATATAGTAAAGCTCAAGGGAGCTAATAGTAGTCATGTAATTAGGCGTACGAGAGGCTAGCAAAAGCTTGCAGATGATCACCCATTTGGGTTTTGGTTTCCTCGTAGCGGTTCCTAACCATGACAAGGCACACTGGTGATGTGTGGTGATGGCAAATGTGTGGAGTGCATCCTGTGGGAGGTGTACTAGTGATTGGGCATAGTTTGTGGTTATGTGATTGTTAAACCCGAGCACCGGTTAGAAGCCAGGACGTGGTTTTGTGATTTTGGTTTTGTTGTTTGGAATGATGGTAAAGCTTATTATGAGATTCGTAGTGCTTGGCATCAATGATTTTATGGATAATTGTATGTTTGAATAAACTGAAGTTACCATGGTTATGTGAAAGAACTGTGATGTATGGTGGAAATTAATATTGAGAAATGAAAATCTCATTTTAGTTAATTGTAAATTTTGAAAAGCTGAGATGATTCATTATTAATAGTTTGGATGAACGAATTATAATTTATGGCGGATACAAAGTATTTGAGAACAGAGAACTTGAATGTCTTATAATTTGTATTCAGGTTATGTTTGTCTATTATATATTAACTCTATTTTGCAGGTGGATAGGTCAACTAATTTATTTTGTGCAGGTGGACAGACCTATCCTTAAAGACTGTTTCTGTTTAGGTAATGTATTTTCTTTTCTTATCGATCAGTAACACTATAATCATTACATTGAAGTTGAATAATAGAAATTGAGCTTACTAGTATCACATGGATAAATAATTAAATATAATAGAAACGTTCGAGAAGAGTATGATTGCAGTGTATGAATTATGGTCTTAGCATGGAAGAATTATCGTTTGATGTTTATCATGATTTTATTTACATGTTAGTATTTTATATTTGTTACATTATTTTAGATTTCCCCATGTTCACTCATACCAGCATTTTATGCTGACCCATGTTGCTTGTTTTGCACGTGGGTGTGTTCCATTTGGAATCCCATTAGGAATGCAGACAAAAGATGTTAAAGCTTTGGAGCTGCGACAGAACGCATGTTGGTACCTGATTAAGTCGGTTTTCCGGGAATTCCTTCCCGTCAAACCTTTAGTGCTAGTAAACCCAAACCAATCTGCAAGAACAAGTTAGCTCTACTAGCACTACTAACACGTAATTTTTACCGTATTTTTACCGCATTTTGCTTCCTTTTAGCTTTTACGGGCGAAATGAACCTACAAACACGTAATTCTAACAATACCAAGCATATCATATCACTTTTTATCATAACTTGAGACAAATATACATGAGTTAAGGGGATATATTTTGAGAGCTTATCTAACACCCCCAAACAACACCTTGCTTGTCCTCAAGCAAGAAAGTGAAACAAAAAGCATAAGGGCGAGAAAGAAATTCATTTAAAAAGATATTTACCTTTTCTTAGGCAATGTACGATTGCATTTACCATATGCAACAAAGCATTAAACCTATAGGAATCCCCGATAGGACGAGTTGTAGCCTCGTGAGGGTTTTCCAAGGAAGATACCCACAAACTTCAAAGGAAGAGATGATGATGAACAATTTCAAAGAGTAAACCTTCTTTCATCATAATGAATTCATGCTTACATAATCTGTTAGTATAATCAACATCAACATATAAGATTATGCGTTATTTCTCAATATAGAGATAATTCACTAATCACCTTAACATAACTTATAAGAGTGAAATAATGCATCATAACATAAATCTCATATCAAAAGATATCTCTACTAAGTTACCTTCACAATAGTGTTTTGATGCAATCCTCACCGGGCATACACTCAAAAGTAAAAATATCACTCCGAAGAATGTGTGTATATGTATATGCACCACATACGTGAGGAATGGAGATAAAAGAGGACGTCTCACACATTGCATAATACATTAAGAAAAGAACGGACATTGTATGAGTTAGTCTCTTATGAATGGAATGTTGATCACATATGAGGATGTCGGGTATTTCACCTTAGCATTTTCTCATTTACTCGCCACTTTTCACCACATATAACCGTAAATCAATTGAACATAAATAGGTTGTAACTTGGCTTAG
>JABWDY010041010.1:278-12331 GCA_013358455.1 Thalictrum thalictroides | reverse complement strand
TCAAGTAAAATTCAACAAAAATAAATGTTTATAAAAACGGGTTTTACAACTTTGGTGATCCTCCTCCAGTTCCACCTTCTATTGTTTCGAGTCTACATGTTAAAGTCTTGCCTGACTCAGGCCATTATGTGTTTAATTTTGAGTTTGCAAAAACTTGGCATGCCCGTTTGGGTCATGTTAACTTTCAGTCTATGTGTAATCTTTTTTCAGAATTAATGAAAGCATGCAAAAATTCTACTTTTCATTGTGAAACGTGTTCCTTATCTAAGTATGTTAGAAACTCTTATATTCCACGTATACATCGATCTTCTGCTATGTTTGATTTAATTCATTCTGATGTTTAGGTCCTTCACTTATTCCTGTATTATCAGGCCATTGGTACTATGTTACGTTTATTGATGATTACACTCGATGCACTTGAGTCTATTTATTTCGACAGAAGTCAGATGTTCTTCCTTTGTTTACACAGTTTCTCCAACTCATCAAAACTCAGTTTAATGTAGTGGTTAAAGCTCTTAGATCAGACAATGCTAAGGAATATGTGTCAAATGAGTTTGTCAGTCGTCTCAAACAACAAGGTATCCTTCAACAACTCACTTGCCATTACACACCTGAACAAAATGGTGTTGCTGAGAGGAAAAATAGGAGTCTCATGGGTGTTGTTCGTTGCTTGTTGAGGGGAATGGATCTCCCTCAGTCATATTGGTACAGTTGAACGATATAAGGCACCTCTTGTTGCGAAAGGCTTTATACAAGTTTTTGGCCGTGATTTTAGTGCTATATTTGCTCATGTAGCAAAGTTGAATTTTGTTCGACTCATTATTTCCTTGGCAGCTTCTTATAATTGGCCTCTTCATCAACTAGATGTGAAGAATGTTTTTCTTAATGGCGATCTTGATGAGGTTATTTATATGGATCCCTCGCCCGGCTTTCGTGCTGTGGGGGAGTATACAGGAAAGGTTTGTCGTCGTAAGTCTTTATACGGGCTTAAACAGTCACCATGTGCCTGGTTCTGTAGATTTTCAGAGGTTGTTCTTCAGCATGGATTTGTCCGTTGTCACTCTGATCATACAGTGTTTGTCAGGGGTACCTCAGGGAGTCGTATATACCTTCTTGTGTATGTGGATGATAATATTATCACAGGAGATGATACGACAGGCATTGTACAACTTAAGAAATCTCTAGGGAAAGCCTTTGAGGTTAAGGACCTAGGTCCACTAGGATATTTCTTGGGCGTTGAGGTTGTCAGGGGTACCTCAGGGAGTCGTATATACCTTTTTGTGTATGTGGATGATATTATTATCATAGGAGATGATACTGCAGGCATTGTACAACTTAAGAAATCCCTAGGGAAAGCCTTTGAGGTTAAGTACCTAGGTCCACTACGATATTTCTTGGGCATTGAAATTTCTCGTAGCCCTAAGGGAATCTCCTTATCTCAACTGAAGTATGTTATGGATCTCTTGACTGATACATGGATGTTAGGTTGTCGCCTCACTTCTACTCCTCTCGTTCCTAACAGCAGGTTAGTTGCCAATGCAGGGGCACCATTATCAGATCCATCAGTCTACCAGCGCCTTGTCGGACGCTTGATATATTTGTCTAATACCAGGCCTGACATAGCCTTTGCTGTGAGTAGAGTTAGTCAGTTTATGCACGCACCTTGCCAGTCCCACATGAATGTGGTTGATCATATTCTCATGTACCTGAAGTCTTGTTCAGGTTTAGGTTTGTTCTACGCATCTGGACCACAGGGTCCTCTAGAGTGCTACACTGACTCGGATTATGGTCGCTCTAGTGACAGTCGTTCTACTACTGGCTTCTGTGTTTTTCGTGGGAATCATCTTATTTCTTGGAAGAGCAAGAAACAATCTGTTGTCTCTTGTTCATCCGCTGAGGCTGAGTATCGCGTTTTAGCGTTGGGTACTTGTGAGATTATGTGGCTACGATCTATTCTAGGGGAGTTGGGTTTTCCACAAACTGGCCCCTCTGTTCTTCATTGTGATAATAGATCTGCCATTCACCTAGCTTCAGATTCTATCTTACATGAAAGGACTAAGCACGTAGAGATTGATGTGCATTTTCTGCGAGAGAAGGTTCGTTCTGGTATTGTGTCTCCATCATTTGTAGGGACTAAAGCTCAAATTGCTGATACTCTCACAAAACCGGTGGGTCCAGGCGATCTCCAAACCTTTATTAGCAAGCTAGGTCTTCTCGATATTTTCGCACCAGCTTGAGGGAGAGTATTGCAATATTAGTAGTTTTACTTCTATTGTAATGGGCTAAGCCCATCTTCTTTTATATTATTATAAATACAAATTGGGTCTAGGGGTGCTTATCGAACCGAGGAGCTCGAGCTCGGTTCGGGCTCGCTCGATAAAAGCTCCGCTCGAGCTTGTTCGATAAGCTTAACGAGCCGAGTTTGAGCACAAACAAAAGCTCATTTGAAATTTGGGCTCGGCTCGAGCTCGGCTCGATAAGAAATGAGCCGAGCTCGAACATACCAAAGCTCGGTTTTTTCGGCTCGAACACCATTTTTATATGTGATTTAGCCGAGTAGCTCGAGCTCGGCTCGGGCTCGCTCGATAAAAGCTCGGCTCGAGCTCGTTCGATAAGCTTAACGAGCCGAGTTTGAGCACAAACAAAAGCTCGTTTGAAATTTGGGCTCGGCTCGAGCGAGCTCGATAAGAAACGAGCCGAGCACGAGCATACCAATACTCGGCTCGATAGGCTCGATAAGCACCCCTAGTTGGGTCTCATATTGAGATCATAACATTACAATCTATTATTCTACTATAGTTAATATATCTCTTTTGACACAGATCACTGTGCTGTAAACTATAGTTAATATATCTCTTTTGACACAGATCACTGTGCTGTAATGACCGTGAGTCCATGATCAGTTCGTTGTGATTAGTGTAAAAGAGATATATTAAATTATCTATTTAAGTGGAAATAAAGAGATATCAAACCCTGGGTTATCTTCTTAAGGAGTATCTCTTTTGGTCCTTATATAGATTATCTTCTTAATGTAATTAGTGGTTATGGTTATAATAAACTAAACAAAGTGCCCAAAGGACTAGAATGCTTTGT
Source organism: Thalictrum thalictroides (assembly GCA_013358455.1). Lineage (NCBI taxonomy): Eukaryota > Viridiplantae > Streptophyta > Magnoliopsida > Ranunculales > Ranunculaceae > Thalictrum > Thalictrum thalictroides. The sequence goes on along the minus strand of JABWDY010041010.1, from coordinate 9,238 downwards.
AGTTCATTAAGCTCTGAAAGACGAGGCTAGACTTGTCGCCATGGGAGTCCTGAAGTCTGAGGGAAGTCTCAGGAGAACGAGCAAAGTCTAGGCCAGCCAATATATTGTTGATATCAAACATTGGGCTTTTGTTGAGACTTCATCTCTGACCTTCTAAGTGAGGTTTTTTCTACTGAACCCAGATCCTTTGGTGTTGGGTTGGGGAGGGGGTGTTGGTGTTGAGGTTGAGGTTGATGATTAAAAAACGTTTTACCATTGTAATGTCTTAATTTTTTGGGTGGAAGTGTTTTAGGGAAAGGCCAGTGGAGGTGAGAAAGTGAGAATTGAAATGATGAACTGTAAATAAATTTCTGGAAAAGCAGTATATCAGAAGATATTGTCTTAGTGGAGCACTGATGAATGTGATTGGCCATATTGTTTCGCTGGATAAATTAAAGGAGAGCATATAGTCATTGTAGTTGTTGTATATAAATAAAGCATTGTGCTATATGAGCAGAATGAATATTGAAAACCTTACCTTATGTTGCATTGATCACTATCGTTGTGGTATATCAACACTGGTAAATTATAAACATTCGACTAGCACAAGAGTTCTGTTGGTTGCGTTTTTTTTTTTTGAACTGGCACTTTCAAACCAAAGGTGGTTTCATTTGACATATTCCCGAGTCTGCCTTCAACCTAATCTTTTTGTTCTGCAGAGTATGAAGCTTTCTGCTCCTCTAGCAACCGGGCTTATTTTGGTGTCATGCTGCCCAGGGGGCCAGGCATCAAATGTTGCAACCTATATATCCAAGGGAAATGTGGCACTTTCAGTTCTTATGACAACGTAAGTCTTATCATACACTTTGTTAATGAAATGAAATCTGTCCAATAATGTGCTCTTATTATCAGCTTCACATTATAAATTTATTTATCTTGTGAATGTATCTCAATATGGATAATAATTACTGCTCATCTCAACCTATTAAATAGGCAGACCATATACCACAGATGGTACATAGTATGAGTCTTTATTCTTTAAAGTAGTTGGTTGGTAGTGCTCTTACTTCATAGTATTGGTTTAGTAATCCCATGCTCCACCAAGTAATTATATTATTGGGTTAGGATAATTGTGTAAATATCTAAACTCGTGTATGTAAAGCAAGGCTGATAAACACAATAATTATTCCTTACTGACGGAATATCAGTAATGGTTGAGAAATCTATACTGCTACAACTGATGTTTAATTTCATCTCTAAGGGTTTCTGCAAATTTTCTTGCAGCAGCTGAACGTGTTAATCTTATTCAATCCATCCTGATCCACATCTCCAAAGTTTGACGTTGCTACCTCAATCCACATTCTTTTTGTGCTTGTCTTATTCTTTAAGATTCCATCCTGAAGTTTTCTCCACCTAAATATTTTACTTACCAGTGAACGTACATTCTATCTATCAAAAGAGAAAGGAAAAAAGACAGATAACCTTTGCCAATGCTCACGATTTTTTTTTTCGATCTTGGAACTGAAAGTATATTTACATCCTCCTTCCCTCGTCTACTTTGACTATAGCTCACCAAATTGCGCGAAAAATCTACCCCTACTTAGAAAATGACATTTCAATTGCCTTTGTGAAACTAACGTTGAAAACATGATTGTTTCATTTTGGAATTTTTAGGTCGACTCTTCATGGCATATCACAATTTAGAATTTTTTGAAGGTTTCAATCATAAGGAAACTAAATGTCTACATTACGTGAGGTGCCTTATATTTTGGTATATTTTAATACTACTCATTTGTTTGATAAATAATTAAAAGACTTCTGTGTAAAAATCCATTCTTATCCCAAATTACTTTAAACACTAATTCCAAGTAATCTTCAACATCATTATCAATCATTTGGTATTTTGTCGGGGTAGACAGTAAATCTGCCTTAATCGTCAAGGCTACTGAAACCCAGTTCTGTGAGAATCCTCAATGGCAGCACATAAAGATCAATTATTAAAGTAGTCTGGCTCACCAAGTTACTTCACTTCTTCATCTATGGTACCTCATTTTTTATTTATTGAGACTGTTCCTCCTGTTGAGCATCGTTTTCGAGGTTGTTCTTCGGTCGCCCAAAGAGGACAACTAGAGATTCCATTTCCTGCACGAGCTCTTAACCTTAACTCAAGAAACTCTGTAGCCATTACAATCTCCTCGGCATCCCTCTGTGCTTTAGTTTTTTGTTATGGCTAATAACAATAATTGTAGTAAATACATAGTGTTATGTCTTATAAAGGAAATCACACCGTGACCCAGCTTACAAACACATCACATCAATTAACTTCAAAAGTGAAACTTTCCCGTCTACCGCAAAGACTCAAAGCTGATGCCCTTCAGTGCCTCAAGCATGGAGTGAAAAATGTCCAATTCCAACTCAACAGACTTGATAAAGTTTTTAATATGGACCACTAATTTAGTCTTATCATAATAAATCCTTTTTGTCTTTCCAGCCAAACTTTTCAACAATTAGTGTGATAGAACAAACATATTGATAATCTTTTTCACTTCCGCCATGTCAAAACTTGCATCATGCTGCCTTCAACCATAAGAGCACTTCGAAATTTAACCATGAAGCATCCTCCAATGTCATTCTCAATGCTGCATTCCACACGATGGACAACATTTCCCCAACATCCTTTGCAGAAAATCCTTTGTAAGAGTTTGATTTCATGAAAGCGTCCGGACAAATCATAAATGGAGTTTGTTAGTACCTTAGGATACTGCACTTTATTACAAGGGAACCCATAGTTACCAAGTCGCAGTTCTTGTAAGCTCCGACTCTCCAGGCTTTCATATCAGTTGAGAAGATAGTTGATTAGTGTTTCCATCCATTTTCTCACATCTTGCATATAATTAGTGCTCGAATTTGTTAACACCTTAAGACCGATATTTGTTGCAACTCTTTGTCAAACAGCTCTTCGGAGTTTAAAGTTCTAGCTAGCACCTTTATCCCCTTCCAGAACATGCTGTTTCACAGTACCCTCCTTACATTCAATATGTTATAGAGCATTTTGAAGACAGATTTGAGAGGCCTATCCATGCATCATCTATCTGCCACCTACCCCCAAGAAAACAATTCTTGAGCCATCACCCTTATTTCATTATAAAATGGTTCCTTTTGATTCATTATTCTTCCCCAAGGGAAGCATTTTTGACTTGAGAATGATTGTAGAAATAAGCAGTAATCAGCTTACCATTCGGATAACAAGCAGAACATCAGAGTATGAGACCCTGTAGAAACCTCCTTCAGGATTAGCTCAACACAACGAGCAACACATCTAGGCTGGAATAAATTATACCCATGTTGATAAACGAGGGTTTCTCGGGCCCGCTTCTAATGCATTGCTACCAATCCATTTTCATTATGCAACCTATAATGAAAATAAAAAATGAAAACCTATAATATAATCTTACCTTTTTACAAATTTTGTAGATGCTTGAGGATGGTCTCCTTTATGCATTTTACCAACACACGCATGCTATGATGTAAGAGTATGAACCAAAAAACGATACATGGATCATGATTCTTTCCAAGTATGATTAAGTGAACTTTCTGTTTGCATTGTAACTCAAGTGGTAAGGGTAAAGATGTGATTGTGTGGTTAGGCGCACAGGTCTCAGGTTCGATTCCCCACTTAAGCAACTCAGATTTTAGTAGGGAGGCCATGGTGGTGGGAAGCTGTGCTAGTCAGTAGTCACCCCTGGGATTAGTCAAGCTGCGTAAGCTGGCCCGAACACCCAGTAAAAAAAAGACAAATGCATTGTAACTTCCAAATTGTATAGGTTGATGACAAATTTTTGGTTTGAAGTAAGCTAAATTATGTCATACTCGATAAAATTTTCATTCCTTCCATTTGAAATTTTTGTACAGTTGTCTTTTCTACTAAGTGCTAAACTATGCTATTTTTGTGTTTTGTAGTTGCTCAACAATCGGTGCAATTATCATGACACCCTTGCTTACTAAGCTTCTTGCTGGTCAGCTGGTTCCAGTCGATGCAGCAGTAAGTACATTTATATGGTTTCAATTGATGTATATGTAAAGTTGTGAAATATGAGAAACAGAATTTAATAAAAGCTAGTATGTTCTGAGTACAGTTAAAACTAGTTACAACTAGCAAACTGGTAAGGGTTCAGACAAGCTGGGAGAACACTCACCTTGAACGGTTTCAGCCTAGTATAGCAGTAAATTGAAGGATGACCGGAATCATGGAACTAATTTCATTCTTTTAAAGAGAGAGAACAAATAATGTCTTCTCGTTAGTAAGATGTTTTGGAAAGAGTGTTAAATGATTGTGTTAAGTGGGTCAATTTTGGTTTGCATGATTTCCTTAGTCAGGCGCTCACATGTGTGATTGTCTTTAATATTTTGTTCAGTCGAAGGTACAGATGATTTTTATATACAATTACGAGTATAACAACTAAATGCTCAACTTTGCAGGGCCTTGCTATCAGCACTTTTCAGGTTGTTCTGGTGCCAACTATTATTGGAGGTAAACAATGTTGTATGGATGCTCTTAGGGAAACATTTTTGCTTAGTAGGATTTTAACATATTAAGGGAGGATTTCCTTATGGAAGTAACCAGGATTATCTATATTAAATCAATATTTCTGTTTATCTGTCAGTGCTGGCCAATGAGTATTTCCCCAAGTTCACTTCAAAGATAATTTCAATCACGCCTTTAATTGGGGTTATCTTGACTACCTTACTTTGTGCAAGCCCGGTAAGACTTCATTGGCAGATAAATTCACTGATAAGTGAAGTAATGGTTGCTCTGTTTTTAATTTCATAGCTCGAAAAGTTCAATTATTTACTAGCACTGGTTTTAAAAGCGAGTTACTAAACTTTGACGTATTTACATGTTTGCAAGATTGGTCAAGTTGCAGAAGTCTTAAAGACTCAAGGAGTACAATTAATACTTCCTGTTGCTCTGTTGCATGCTGCTGCATTTGCCCTTGGTTACTTGATTTCAAAATTATCATTTGGCGAATCAACTTCTCGTACCATCTCCATAGAATGTGGGATGCAGGTAATTGTTTTCTCCGTTGTTAGATTTCTGGATATTATTAATTTTGTTTAACCGAACATGTGATACTTGATGAGAATTTTTTTAATTATAATTTTTTCACATTACTTTGTCGTTTTTAGTTATATACAGCTTCATTTGGATAAACAGTTGAGTGAAACATTCATCTTTTGGCCATATATAGTAGTCTGTACCTTTTTGACAATATCTGGGAAATGAGAAAATATTCTAAGAAGCAATAAGAAGTAGAGATCAGTGGATTACCTCTTATGAAGTAACATCAAGTTATTGAAGTTTTCTCTCTAGTCTTTGGGATCTAACACTGATACATAGGTAGAGGCAGACTAACTTGCTAAATGAAGCCTTGTGCCGGCTTTCTAATGTTTAGTGGCAAACTTCTGATCCCCCTTTGAGTGCTTGCCAATTGAATCTAATTTTAAACTGAGCACATAGGTAGAGGTAGACTACCTTTTCAATGACTTCAAGCAAATGGGATGAATGTACTGCATTGGTTTCAGAAGCAAAAATAAAAGAGGTAATTATTTGAAGGTTAATATCAACTGTCAAGGCTTTGGATATCTTTGATACATGTCCAAAGTAGGTTACAGTTGTTCTTGCTAATTGAAGTCTGACACCGAGGAGAGGATATTCTCATGTTAGATTTAAGTTCATTGTTAGAAGCACATTATTGATTCCCCTTGATATGCCCAATCTCAGTTGTTCTTTAGTCCCACATTGGACACTGTTTGTTGAGATCTTTAGTACTATTTAAGTTCCTGGGCTACACACTCATTGCCAATTGGTTTTGAGTTGGACCCTCAGGACTTCTATATGGTATCAGAGCGGGCTTTTATTCTAGGTCAAAGGCCCATGTGTGCTTCACGTCACCTGTTTAATGAATCCACGTGTTAGGCTCAAAATCATGCCACACGTGAGGGAGCGTGTTGAGATCTTTAGTCCCACATTGGACATTGTCGGGCCTTGCTAGTAATATTTAAGTTCCTGGGATACACCACTCATTGCCAATTGGTTTTGTGTTGGACTCCCAGGACTTCGATACTGCTGAAATAAAGAGAATGATTTGGGGAAGAGATTGGGCATTTGGGTGTGGAATAGTAGTGGTTCAGTGATACATATGTTGTTTGGACTTTATTGATGTGTTGGTGAGGTGTTAGAGAGAGAATAGAGAATAGAGAATAGGGAAGCTGGCCGTGGTTAGCCTGTAAAGGCAAACATGAAAAGGATGAGGTTGCACACAATATAGGAACTGTTCTGAAATGAAGAAAAAAGTGTAGATGGAAACGGAGTTAGCTAACCTGTGGTGACACTCATATTCCCATCCCGACGACACTAATTTAATTTCTTCTTCTAATGTTTATATGATCTCATTGGACCAGACTTTATTTGAATTCATACATTTCTGTGATCTCATATATTTTCCACGGTCAGATTGCAAGTACACTGACAAACTGAGACTTATCTTCTTCTTCACTGCCAACACTTTGAAATCTTCTTTGTTTTACCAAATTGCTCCAAAATTCTACTTCCACAACTTATAAATGGTCTAGAATCTGGTTTTTTTTCTACACTTCCACTTAATAGTCATCAATTTCTGCATATATTGCAATAATTTAATATACAAGGGATGAAATGTGTAGCATGCTCATCATCCATGCAGTGTTGGAGTCTGGCACATGTTTGAACCGGATTGCATCCCTTTGGAGTGGTCAAACACATGTCAGATGCTGAATATCATGTTCTTTGTTTCTTATAGATTTTCATGTGACGTTACTTTCACGCAACATTCATCAGGCAGAGTCAAATCCTCAACTTCAGCAATTATCGGTTCTAGTCTATATGGTTTTCACATCTAGACACACTGTTGTGTTTATCCTTGTGAGGATTAATCACTTAAGATCAAGCAACATATGCACTTACTGTATGTGTATCAGAATTGTACCTTTAATATTTAGTTTTTTCTTGCTGGTGTTTCCTTTAGAGAGGCTGGTTTGTTTTGACAAGGGGTCGGTTGTACTTGTAAGAACCTTACAGAGTTTACAACCTAAGCTAGCTAGCACCTGTTCTTGCGTCTAACACCCTAACAATAATCATGCGATTTATTCACATATAAGTTTACATGCCAACATTCACCAGACAAACTAAACTGTGTTCAGCTGTGACTGCACACTATCATACTATTATTTTCAAGTGCCATGTATATTCTTTGTATTTCAACTTTTTAATGATAATTAATCACTTTAAGATCAAACTCCATATGCACAAGAAGTGTTGTGCATTGGATACTAATTTTTACTCCGCTTTTTGCACAGCCTTAAGTAGAACGTAATCGAGTACATTCTTCTGTGAGTCGAAGTCATAGATTTTGGACCATGCTATGTATTAGCTCTGCTGATGCTATATCACCCTAATTTTCATGGAATATTCCTAATCACTTAATAAACCCTTATGATGCACTATCCATGTTCTATAATAAACCGTAACCTGATCAATTTTTGTTTCAGTGTATGAACTATGAAGTACTAAATATGTAATGACTTTTGAGTTTATTATTAAATTTTTGTCTTTGCTACTTTCTATACAGAGTTCTGCCCTGGGATTTTTACTAGCTCAAAAGCACTTCACAAATCCCCTCGTTGCAGTCCCGTCAGCTGTCAGCGTTGTTTGCATGGCGGTATGAAATACTTATGTTGATAAAAAAAATGTATTCTCTTTTCTACTCAAATCAGTACTATTTTCTAAATATAATCTGTTGCCTTTCCATCTACTTTGATCTTCCTTACAGCTTGGTGGTAGTGCTCTTGCTGTTTTTTGGAGGAACAGACCAATTCCAGCCAACGACAAGGATGATTTCAAAGAGTAAAACATCTTATCAGTCTATTGGTACACTTTACTCTAAAACCAAGCTATTTCTAGGTGAGATTTTTGTTTTTGTTTTTTGTTTGGTGTATACACATTGCGAGTAGCACTTGTCCCTTATTGATTCAACTTTGGGAGGGAAAAAAATATTTGAAATTTGGCTTTTGAGCTAGAGATATAGAATTTGTATCATGCCCGAACTAATAAACTATGCTCCTTGAGTGAGGAAACAAGTAGGTACCGATTGTATGACAAAACAATTCTAATGTTTTCATTAGAATATATTTTGTCGATAATATTCTATATGTACAACATTGTCAGTCAATTTGCTCAGCTATCAAATACTGGTAGGGTGTGAGCTTCCTAGTAGTGGAATGGCAGGGCATGGTCATAGACTCTCCTGCTGTCCCGTGGGGTAACCTATGTGCTCATCTAGTCTTACGAGCCTAGGCCTTGATGAACATATTCATATTACTACTAGTTTACTCTATTGACTATTATTCATCTATTAAGTGGCCTGAAGCTATGACCCACCAAATGCAGATCAGAGGTCTATAGTGATGTAGTAAGAAATTAGTGTTGCTTATCAACATTGTAGGAACCACCACTGAAGGTTATTATTAATTTATTACTGAAAGAAACAATATTGCAGGGAAAGACTTTCAGTATTTGATAAAAATGACAACATTTTAGGAACCACCAAGACCATCAAACAAAGGACATGGCCCTGCCTTTTTGGTAGAGAAGCCTGCAGTCTCCTCAGCATCGGCTATCAAGTTGGCCCTTGCGAACAGCTTGACACTATCTCCCTTCAACCCTTTGAGCGTAATGCGGCAAAAGGAAGGAAAATCCATGGGCCGACCCCATCGTCTCCACCCCGTAGGAACTACGAGATCACCCCAAGGACGCCTTCGGCATCCAGGGGTCACGGACCGACCATAGAACCCTGTTCAATAAGTGGAACGCATTAGCTGTCCGCTCTTAGGTTGGGCAGTAAGGGTCGGAGAAGGGCAATCACTCATTCTTAAAACCAGCATTC
>JABWDY010040994.1:0-11082 GCA_013358455.1 Thalictrum thalictroides | reverse complement strand
AAATTAAATTTTCTCACACTCAAAAGAATTTGTTTTACACAGTTCCACTCCTCCTGTTGCTTCAACCTTGACCACAAATCTTATTCACGGCTATAAATTAATTTAAATTTCATTAAGTGAATCTAAAAAAATCAAAAATTTAGATCAAACAAATCTGCGTTTGGGTTTTCAGTATTCACTACCACATCTCTCTTTCTCTATCTTCCGAACCAGATTTGTATTTCGCGCCAATAACACCATTGTTGATAATCTGGTTTTGAATTCACCCCATATTAGCTTTTGGGGTGTTGTTTATTAGTGACTGAAAGAGAGTTCTTTATATTAATTAATGGATGCTTCTTCATACTTGGTCAGTAGCATCTCTGCTTCAAATTCCAGCTTTTTCTTCCATAAAGATCAAAATTTGAAAACTTCTTTCTCTTCCTTTTCTCATCTTCCTTCTTCTTCTTCTTCTTTCACTTTCCCATTTCTTCAATTGATTCGCAACAGTACTACTTCTACAAGTAGTAACCCTTCTTCTTCTCAAACTTTAACATTTAAGAAGAAGAAAAGCAAGAAACAACAACCACAATCCCTACAACAGAAGAAACAAAGACAGCAACCCATTGATGTTCGAACTGTATATCAAAATGGGGATCCTTTAGGTAAAAAAGATTTGGGTAAATTAGTTGTTGAATGGATTTCTCAAGGTATGAGAGCTATGGCTTCAGATTTCGCTTCTGCCGAGCTTCAAGGAGAATTCTTAGAAGTAAAGCAGAGAATGGGACCTGGTTTAACTTTTGTGATTCAAGCTCAACCTTATCTTAATGCTATTCCCATGCCAGTTGGCTTTGAAGCCCTTTGTTTGAAAGCCTGTAATCATTATCCTACACTATTTGATCATTTTCAAAGAGAACTAAGGGATGTTCTTCAACAACTTCAAACCAATTCTGAGATTGATAATTGGTCCAATACCCAGTCTTGGAAGCTTCTCAAAGAACTTGCGAATTCAGGTTATTCCTTGCTCTTTTGTAGTCATAAAAATTGCCATATTAGTTTTTGTGGGGATATATTATTTTTGTTTTTATAAATTCATCTCATCAAACCAAATTAAAGGATGATTCACAGGACTAATTACTAATAAACTGTATTTCAATTCGTTGTGATGATGAATTACTGCACATGAAGTATGCGATACAGATAATTTGAGACATTACTGTATGCACTATGCAGACACAATTATTATGAAATTTTAATAATTCCGCTGCTTTGGGAACTTCTTCCGTAAATGAAGATGTGGTAATTAGTGGTGATAATCTCACAACCCGGTTATCTCCATCAAGTTTATTAAAGCAAGGGTATGTATATGGATTTATCATTGATTTGAGTTCAAGTAAAGGAAAGTTGATAGATTTAATTTGATGTGGATGTTGATAACATCTGCAGTTCTGCACTTGTAGATTCTTGAACATGCATCAACTGTTAAGTAATATATGTTCTTAAATGCCTTTTATGTATATTATGCTTTACTTTTGAGCTTATCTGAGTTTCTATTGACGATTCTTTTACTGACTGGATAGAAATTTTGATTCCATATTGATAATCTTGAACTTGGTTTCTCTAGCTCCTCATCGAGCCATTGCTCGAAAAGTTTCCCAGACAAAACCAGTACATAGAGGGTTAGGAATGGAGCTGGAGAAAGCAAAAGCCATACAAAGCAGAATTGATGACTTCACAAAACACATGTCGGATCTACTTCGCATTGAACGAGATGCTGAACTGGAATTTACTCAGGAAGAGTTGAATGCTGTTCCTGCGCCTGATGAGAACTCTGATTCATCAAAACCAATAGAGTACTTGGTTAGTCATGGTCAGGCTCAACAAGAGCTGTGTGATACCATTTGCAATTTGAGTGCTCTTAGCTCTTCTATAGGTAAACTTTGGTCAGTTCTTTTCATTCAATTGTCTCATTTCTACGAAAAACATATTTTCCCACATCTCAAAGATCCATTACAATCATTGTTCTGCAGGATTAGGAGGACTGCATTTGGTATTATTTCGGGTTGAAGGGAACCATCGTTTGCCACCTACTACTCTCTCACCTGGAGATATGGTTTGCGTAAGAACATGCGATAGTAGGGGTGCTGGTGCAACATCATCCATGCAGGGAATCATTGATCATTTAGGGGAGGATGGTTGTAGCATCATTGTTGCTTTGGAGTCTCGCCATGGTGATCCCACCTTCTCTAAGCTCTTTGGCAAGAGTGTGCGCATTGATCGTATTCATGGGCTAGCTGATGCACTCACATATGAGGTGTCTATCATAAGTTTACATTAATGTTTTCTTTCTTACCATAGTTTTTCCAATTATAACAATTTACTACCTGCAAAAGTGTTGGAGATGAATGACAAGACTTCCATCTTTAGTAATCTCCTTCCTTCAATTGAAGGAATTTTCTGTTGCAACCCATTTTTTTGGAATCATCATAGTACCTATATTTTCATTCAAATGCACTTCCATCACAATATGAATTACGAATATGCACTCATAGAAACAACTCCATTTTCTTTATATCATGCCAATGTAGCAGTGTCTTTTCTTTTTCTCTACAATATTGTTTGTGAAGAGGAAGGAGATGTTAAGCTTATTGTTACTGTTTGCATGTGTTTGACCTCCTCCACACACTATGCAGCATAATCTTATAGATGATGACAGAGGGCCATAGGTGGTGTATGCATGAACTCTCTTCAATGGCATATGAATTTATATGAATATCTTCTTCTTTTGCAGCGGAATTGTGAAGCCTTGATGTTGCTCCAGAAGAATGGCTTGCAAAAGAAAAATCCTTCAATTGCCATAGTGGCTACTTTATTTGGGGAAAAAGAAGATGTTGAATGGCTAGAGCAGAATCACTTAGTGGATTGGACTGAAACAGAGTTGGCTGGACTACTACAGGAGGGAGTGTATGACGATTCCCAACTAAGAGCAATTGCCCTTGGCTTGAACAAGAAGCGACCTATCCTTATAGTCCAGGGACCTCCTGGAACTGGAAAGACTGGTCTACTTAAAGAATTGATTGCACGTGCTGTTCAGCAAGGTGAACGGGTGCTTGTAACAGCACCCACTAATGCAGCTGTTGACAATATGGTAGAAAAGCTTTCCAACATTGGACTAAACATTGTACGTGTTGGAAATCCAGCAAGGATATCTACATCTGTAGCGTCAAAATCTTTAGGGGAAATTGTTAAATCAAAGCTTGAAAAATATGTGGAAGAGTTTGAAAGGAAGAAATCAGATTTGAGAAAAGATCTGAGGCATTGTTTGAGGGATGATTCTTTGGCTGCAGGTATACGCCAGCTTTTAAAACAACTTGGAAAGGCATTTAAGAAGCAAGAGAAGGAGACTGTAAAGGAAGTATTGTCAAATGCTCAAGTTGTACTCTGCACTAATACAGGAGCAGCTGATCCTTTGATCCGTAGATTGGATACATTTGATGTGGTAGTGATAGATGAAGCGGGGCAAGCAATTGAACCATCTTGTTGGATTCCAATTTTGCAAGGAAAGCGATGTATCCTTGCTGGTGATCAATGCCAGCTAGCTCCAGTGATTCTCTCTAGAAAAGCTTTGGAAGGTGGACTTGGCGTATCGCTTTTGGAGAGAGGAACAAGTTTGCATGAAGGAATTATTTCCACAAAGTTGACAGTACAGTACCGGATGAATGATGCTATAGCAAGTTGGGCTTCAAAAGAAATGTACAATGGGTTGTTGCAGTCTTCCCCAACTGTATCTTCACACCTTCTCGTTGATTCTCCATTTGTCAAGGTATCTCTCTTTATGTCATCATGTTCATCTTTCTGGTACATAAGCTCCATAACTATTGAAAGTATCTTGTTTTATCTTGTTGAAAGTATCTTGTCTGTTAAGGAAAACTGTGCAGACTCTTGTTTTTGCTAAAGACTGTGCACTGTTTGCGACCTAAGATGGTTACATTTATATGGATGTTAATTGGGAATAGTGTAGTGCAGATATGAGTATCTTGCCTATTAGGCATTATATTGCTTTGGTTTCATACCAAGTCAACTATCGATTTATACACCATGTTGAATGATGGAAGTCTTGAAACAATGTCATCAATGAAGTATGTCTTGCTAAAATAGGCAAGTGTTGTATTTATAATGATCAACCAAGTAAGATAATAGATAGGGTAGGATTTTAGGATAAAAAAATTCACGTATTAATTACCTAGGTTTTAGCATTGACTTGTGTGGATATATAACATGGAAGTGGTAGAATAACACAACTCAAAGAGTCAAGGCTACTCATTCCCTGTCTATACTTTGTCATGTATATCATATAACATTGCTATATCTGCTCTGCTATGTTTTCAAGAGTATGGATATGTCCTAAAGTATTGTGTCGCACAAACCACGATTATCCTTGTTCTAAGTTACAAATTTTCTCAACCATGAAAATGCTGTACAAGAACCCTAATTTCGGATCTGCTGAATCTGACAGTTAAGTTCAAGTTGGAGTCTAATACCTAAGCCATTTCAATGTATTATAAGTTATTGTGAGTTTGTAAAGTAAGTCAATTTTCCCTTGATAAAAAAGATGCATGACTTGAATATCTGGCAAGCTTAGAATATTGGAAACATCACGATTGAGTGTTTACTGCTTGACATGTACTTTCTTCACTTGAATATTTGAAGTATTGACTTCTATCGATTTTGATTGCAGCCCACATGGATAACACAGTGCCCATTGCTTTTGTTGGACACACGAATGCCATATGGCAGTTTATCTGTTGGCTGTGAGGAACATTTGGACCCAGCTGGCTCGGGGTCCTTCTATAATGAAGGGGAAGCAGATATTGTTGTTGAACAAGTGTTTTCTTTGATATGTGCTGGTAAATGTTCTTGCATTCTTGGTTATGAGAAATTTGATTGATAATAGAGTTCTGCATTGGTAATAATATCTTGCCTCTCATACAGTGAGGCATTATCATGTATGTCTTCAAATCTTACTGTGTGAACACTTAGGTTGCCCTATACATTTCTCTGGCTGTAGCTTAAACTCTAAACAAATATGCAGGAGTTAGCCCGACTGCCGTTGCTGTGCAATCTCCTTATGTTGCTCAGGTACAACTCTTGAGAGAAAGGCTCGATGACCTACCAGAAGCTCTAGGAGTTGAGGTTGCAACTGTTGACAGTTTCCAAGGCCGAGAGGCAGATGCAGTCATTATATCCATGGTATGCTAATCAAATTATACTCCTTTTAGTGTTGCACAAACTAACACTTCCCTTCCATATCTAGAAGGATTCTATTACTCTCTTGGCCTTTTTGTGGATATTTTCTTTTTTTAGTTGTGTACCTTTTTTTATAACTGAAGTGCATTATTATCTCCTCAAATCCAATTACTTAATGAAACACAAGGTCTGGATTATGGAATCATTTTGCGATCTCATCTTTTATGTGCCTAATTATAGCGCTGAAAAATCTTGCAGCCAGTTTGAATCAGGATTAGTGCTACCAGCCCACCATTTTTAAATCATCTAAAATAGCTTCTTCCATGGTTAATCATAGCTTGAACCAGTCGAGTTTCACATTTTTCTTATACAAAATGGTGTTACCATGACGTGCTAATATATACACACTTGAATACTTGATAGCTATCCGATAGCTTATATGGTTGATTTATGAAAAAGTAAACTAATCTAAACCCCAATCAATCGAATCTGACACATTTAGTAACTTTGTTATATGTATTCAATGGTGTCTGTTCAACATGTTGACGTAGGTACCCTATTTTATGTGTTTGTTAGCCACATAAAAATAAAAGGAGATCGAAACATGGACCTGTATAATTCATTTTATTAAATCATGTCATGAACATGTTCTCTGAGTTTATTATATTTGAAGGTCACATATAGTTCTTCTTCATGTAGGTTCGATCAAACAGTCTGGGAGCAGTTGGATTCTTAGGTGACAATAGGCGAATGAATGTTGCTATAACCAGAGCTCGCAAACATGTTACTATTGTGTGTGATAGCTCAACCATATGCCATAACACATTCCTGGCTAGGCTTTTGCGCCATGTCCGCCACTTTGGAAGAGTAAAGCATGCCGAGCCTGATACTTTTGGTGGTTCTGGACTTAGCATGAACCCTATGCTGCCGTCTATCAATTGAAGGCCACCAAAGAGCCAAGTTCTATCATAGATATTTCTCTACTTATTGCTTATTCGTGAGGACACTTGTAAGTAAATTCTTGTCCTCCACTCTTTCTACCGCATCCATTTATGTACAGATTTTTCAATACATTATGAAAAGAAAAGAAAGAAATTCTTTGATGAAAAATATTTTCTGTTTATATTCCTTGTAGAGAGAAAATGAAATGTACGTCAACTGTAAATCATTTTATACTGAATTGATATTTGCAGTTTTTGTACACTTTTCAAGTTTTCTCTTAGAAGTCCTTTATTGTATATAGACATGATAAGACTGTATACAAAGATTAGATGTAATCTTTATCATGCTGGATCAAATTTTAAGTGATTCGTAGGCCTTCCAATACATTTGTGCAACTCAATATGGATTTTTGGATTTTTATTCATTTTAATTGATGTTGCTAGGAAGTGGATAGTCAACCAACGCAAATTGATAGTGTAGGAGATCATAAAATTGAAACACGACAAACTTAGAAATTAGCACTTTCATTTCTCATTAAGACACGCAATATTATGAAAACAAATCCTACTCTAGATAAGGGGGCTTCTTTTTTTTTTTCTCTTCGCAAGGACTGGAGGATATCCTCTTTTCTCTCTTCTGTATTTTTTTCTTTCTGAGAATTCATTATTCAGACCTATCCCATAGATTTTGATCTTTTTCGACCTCACAAGTCAAGTCGGGTGAGGCTGCCCAAGTTGGGGGAGGCCAAATCAATTGTGAGTAGCTTGGATGATTTTCAATTTTGTCAAAACTCCCATCTTCCACGTTGAATATTCCTATGTCATGATTCAACGCCTCGTCAAAGTTCATGAAATAAAAATCCGTCATGATACCAATATCTGTAAATAAGATGCAGTTTCCTTCACATGCTGAAAGAAACTCTGACGCAGTGATAGAAAATGAGCAGCGATCACCCACGATGAAGATCTGATCTCCCAAGCTCCCAACCTGAACCCACTTTTTATTCTCTTCATCTACCTTAAACACTTTGCAGCCAATTGGTTTACCTGTATGAAGGAACTCAGGTGGAGATGATATTTCATAAGAGTCATCAGAGGTATCTATATCATGAGTACTAAGAGCGTTTAGAACTTCTTTCCATTGCCTAATAAGATTATGAGTTTCATTCCACTTGACATCACATTCAACACAGCTACAATAACCGAAATCCATTTGAATTTCAACAAGAAACAGTTCCCCGTTCGAAATAACAAAACGCTTCTTGTGCCTACAATCGCCAACAGGACCCACTACTTGTGTGACCTCTGAAGTATGGGGATCAACAATGTAAGTGCTTCCAGTGCCATCAACTGCAAAAAAATTTCCCTTCCAGTGTATCAAGTCGTGAAACGGTCCTTTCTTGTGTTCGATTATGGTCCATTTGTCATTCCCTGATTTGAAGTAGATCAAAGTCCCCCAGAAATGTATTGCCATGACTGAAATATCTTTGATTGTTGCAGTAGAAGATAAAACAATCTTTCTAAGAATAAAACGATCCAATAGCTGCAGAACATAAGCATTGAATGAGGCAGATTTATCAGAATCATAAGTATGCTCTATTACCTCATAATCCGACTTTGTTCGCTCGAGATTATATTCTTTATATACGCCAGAAATGTTGAACCTCAGTGAGTTCAGCTCTTCTGGAAACATCTTGCGTATGGACTTGATTGGGCTTCGTGACAGTGGACTTAGGGTTTGAAGAACACCTGGTCTTGTTTCTCTGACTTTCAGAAGCCAGCTTTTGGAAGAAGAGGAAGATTCCGGTTTCCATTGATCATACTCATGAGGTTGCAGAATGTATATAGTGTTTTCAACTAGAGTATAGTAACCTTGAGAATCTTCTTCTTTCTTATCTTGTTCAGAATTTTGTTCCTGTCGATCTTCTGGTGGTATAGAAATGTAGTGCGAGGGGATGGCAGGGTAAGGAAGTTTGATGGTTAAAGGAGAAGTTGGAAGAACTGAAGATCTCCATGAGTGACAAACAGAGCGGAATCTGAGATTTTCAATTTGGGTGTCGAGACTTTTAGCTATGTTAGCTAACATATCTCGAGGTAGTTGAGACCAGTCACGAGTAGCCATGGTAAGTTCACGGTTAAACTGGCTACTGGTTTAGAAGCGAAAACAACAGGAAGAAGGCTGCCTTTGGGATGGAAAAAGTGAAGGAAAAAACAATGCAAGTTCTTGAACAGGAGAGAGCTGAAATGAGAGGAAGGAAAAACTAGAAAAACTCAAGCTAAAGGTTGAAGGAGAAGAAAGCTGAGGACTCTGCACAATTCTCTCTTGCTTATGGCAATTATATAACTCTTTCATTTCATTTGTGGTAAGTTTAAAAAAAAAATCAAATTGGTAAGAAGTAAGGTATATACATTAATGCATAGATATTCCTGTCAGTGGTTTATAATCAAATCTTATTTCTAATAGATACTATTTTTAAGCAGTAGCAAATATAAATAGAATATGATCTGTAAAAATTAAATGGCCATGGATTATTAAGATTTACTTTCATTTTAGATTCACAATACCCCAAATCCCCAATCAATCTAAAAAATTGATGACTTAATATTTGAATTTTGAAGTGAAGTGGATGTGAACAAATGCGCAACTAATCACCTAAAATTCAAAAATGAACTTCTGAAAACTAAACCGAGTGTGGCGATGTCAAGTTTTTTCCACTGCAAGGCGAAGCACAAGTGTAAGAATTAAATCCAGCTTAAGATATACTGTGTACTGTCAGGCAACATAGAGTTGCAAAAAATAGTGATCCAACAAGACAGATGACACATTTTCGACTCTAAATTGTACAAGTCTTAAAAAAGAAAACCTATAAGGCTATATATATAACCATAGAAATCCATAAACATCAGTAATCAGTTCGTCAAAGTATAGAAACATTGAATTTTAAAAGTTTGAACATTCCATGTATATTAACGAGAAACAACTTTCCCTTCGATTCAACAAGACGCATCTTATTTCCATTTCTAATAACAGGACCTGTGAATATTGGCGCATGGGGATTAATAATGTGTGTTACAAGGTTTTGACCGCGTAAAATTGTCCCTTGTATAAGAGCATTCCCAACAGTAAAATAGTCTTAGAGGTGCCATGTAGGAAAGAGAATGAAGGTTTTAGTGTTATTTGAGGTTAAAAGTATATTTTATTTTTAGAGTTGCCAAAGGTTAGTTTTAGAGGAGAGATAAATATGTGGCAATCATTAAATACAAACTAATTTTTTATTAATAAATAATCCTAGGTGGCACCTCTAAAAGGGTTTTAAGTCTATGATAAATTTGTGAACTTTAAAAGTTTTTATCTCTAAAAATGTTCTTAAAAGTACCATTGGATTTGGCTTTTTTTATTAAAAGTGTTCTAAAAGTAATTCTAAAAGCACCATTGGGAATGCTCTTAAGTCAGTGTTTTGATATTCAAGTTTAACCCATCTTTTGTCAAAAGTTAACTGATCTAAAGATGATCAAATACCCTTGAAGATGTACTGCCATTATTACAAAATCACCTGTTGTTGCATTTGAAGATAAAATGAGCTTTCCAACAGTTGGAGAGAACCAACTGAGGAGGTTTCGATTCACTCTGCAACTCACAGATTCAAGATATCTCGCCCAGAAACTTAATTTGGCTTCCTGACAGTGGGCTTAGGAATCGAATACCATTGGATCATGTTTCTTTGACTCTTATCCAAGCATTTGAGTAAGAAGAAGATTCACATCTGGTTAATAATTCTTGAGGTAGTTGAGACCAGCCACACAGAGCCATGGTCGTTCTTCAGGGTTTAACACAAAAGGCAGGCTTTTTCCTACGACACAGTGCATCCAACACTTGATTTAACCAAACTTCAAACCGTATTCCATTTTTTTCGCCATCAGGTCCTAGTCTTTTCATCATGCCTGCACCCATAATGTTTACAGTATACTTAGTTGAATGGAACATTTATTAGTAACCAAACCATTTATTTTCGTATATTATAATAAATAACATACCCTGACGGTGGTGGAGCCTCTCTGTGCAGCTCTGCCAACACGGCCGCCTCTTTGCGCAACTGGAGTGCGTCGTGCGGCTTGAGCCCTGACGGTGGTGGAGCCTCTCTATGCAGCTCTGCCAACACGGCCACCTCTTTGCGCAGCAGGAGTGCGACTTGAGCCCTGACAGTGGTGGAGCCTCTCTGTGCAGCTGGGCGACGTGCAGGAGGGGCAGCCCTGGCATGTCCACAACTGGGTATTCGAATATTCAATGAATTTCGTCTAAGTGGTGAACCTTGAGTTGGTGTAGGTTCAGTAGAGATACTACTCCAGCTAGATGTGCCACCAAGATAGACTTAAGGAAAGCCTATGACTCTATAAGGTGGGAAGCAGTGGAGTTTGTTCTTAAAAGAATGGGAGCACCTCCTATTTTTATCAAGTGGGTATGACCTGTGTGAAAACACCTTCCAACTCCATAATGCTAAATGGTGCATCCAACATGTCTTTTACAGGGAAGAGAGGCATCAGGTAGGGCGACCCAATGTGATCATATATTTTTGTTCTTGTTATGGGCCCACTGTCTGATTTTATGTTGAAAAGGGTGCTAGATGATTCTTTTAAAAATTTTAATAAATAAAATACATATATTATAGGGTGTGGGGTTAAGCCAATTTTTCCAACAAAACAGAAATACATATATTATTGGAAAATATCTATAAACCTTAATTTTATCAGACCCATGTGCGGTTGTTAAGAAACTTGCAGAAGTCAGTATGCTGCTACACCATGAACCATCAGCCTTTTTTTCTTTCTCACATTTTACGATTGTTCCTGAACCGTAAAATAAATCTTCTCTCCCTGAAAAAAAAAGATTTTAAGTATAAAAATATAGAACCACTTA
>JABWDY010040975.1:12899-24748 GCA_013358455.1 Thalictrum thalictroides | reverse complement strand
GCCATCACACAAACCAATGTATATGCAAAACATAAGAAAATTTCGAACAAAACCCATAGTCACTAAATAGTTTTCCTCATATCCGAAAGTTTAATCGATAAACCATTTAACATCATGACCATCCAACACTTACATATCAAAAGAGAAAATCTCAGTTAGAAATCATACCATTCATCAAAGGAAGGAGATTTTAAGAAGGTGATCGCAAAGCTTAGTAATCCATGGAATCACTTATTGAGCTACTTTCACTTGAATAGTAATTAGGATAAAATGAAGCAACAGGAGTATCAAGTGTAATTTTACCCTCAAGTATCTTCACGACATTGCTTAACATTGGCCTAGTTTGAAGGTTGTGCTCAACACATAATAAAGCAATTATCGCTAATCTCTTTGCATTTTCTTTATCCTCCTTTTTAATGTCGCATTCTAGAATAAATTTATCTAGTTGGTCTGTTTTATACTTTTCCCAAACTTGACCCGGGAACCAGCTTTTGTCCACACAATTCCTCTTGCTCCCCAAAATATCAAACAACATCTTGCCGAAGCTGTAAACATCGAGTTTGCAACTTAGTTTTACTTTTTCAACCTGATTTACTTCTGGAGCCATATAATCGCGGGATCCTTTGATTTTCGTTTGTTCGAATTGACTTTCTCCTTTATTTATAACCTTTGCCAATCCAAAATCTATGACCTTAGGAGAAAAGTTAAAGAAAAAGTAGCACATTAGAAGGCTTTATGTCTTGGTGGATTATTCTTGGGTTGCAACCCTCATGCAAATAAGAGATCCCTTGCGCTATTTCTTTTGCAATATTATGCAACTTTGCCCATGGTGTATCAAACTTATTCTCAAGTGTTGGCTTCATAGCAATAACCATGTAGTTTAATTAAGTTATGATGGTAGGCTCTGCCCATTGTTTCAATTTCTGCCACAAATTGCTCTTGCATAACCTTCTCCATAAACTCAATGTTTTTAAGAACCTTCACAGCTATGAACACACCATCAGGAAATTGACCTTTGTAGACGACCCCAAACCCTCCAGAACCTAATAGTTGAGAGAAATCTTCTGTAAATTCCTTGTGTTGCATCCATGTATATGGTTGTGGTTTTTCACTTGCTAGTTTATTTATTGAACTAGTAATTGAATCACACACCCCAATATAGAATTTACCCATCATTGTTACTGCATTTCCACTGTGACAGTGAACTTTCTTGAAATCAGTAGTTGTATCCCAAGAAACATAATTCACAAACTAATTAATGCTGTGTCGCCGTCACCTCTGTTTTGCAAATTGATCCACTTTTTAAAACGAATCATATTATCCGTGCCAGTTTTTGCATCTTCAATACAGGCACTAACATAAAAATCAATCAACCTGTAAATTTCTTGATATGCAGCATGATGGAGTACACTCCATTTATCATTGTTTTGATGGTATAGAAGTGAAGGGCATCTTTTAAGGATCTCTTTGCAACAATCTAAATGATTTGATTTTGTAGCTATATAAAGAACTGACATTCTATCTTGGTCTCTGGAATTGAGAAGCACATTTAGTTGAACTGTTTTAATATAAGCAGATTGATTGCAGTTGAGTATGGGACGAAAGCGGAGTATGGATCTCGGTCTAAGGCCAACATATTCATGGCAAAAAATGAGACTCATATGGCAAAAATTCAACCACTTCCAAACATTACCAACTCCAGCTTTCGGAAACTCTGCCGAAGTTTTGATTTTAGTACACTAGGAGGATCCAGGCATTGGTGGCGGTCGTGGTGGCAGTGGTGCCTCAGTGCCTTCACAGATGTACTCAAGTCCAATACTCCAATAGACTCTATGACATTCATCGACGGCATCTCAAACCAACTCTAAGGTTTTGAAAAGAACAATGATTTATGAAAAATTACAATTAAATTAGGTGTGCATTAAGTGATGGATGGCATTGTGTGAATTAAATACTTAACACCAAGAAGAAATCCACTCATCGATGGAAGTGTTATGTGTGCTGCCTCACTGGTATATATATGTCGAAGCAGAGCTGAGAGCAGGGAAAACATTTGAATCATAAGAAGCTGCAGGTGGAATCAGTATGAGGGTAGTTTGGTGGCTTCAGTTCCTCATCAAAACCAGTTCCTTCAAATCTCATTATTCTCTTATTCACTGTCGTCATTCATGTCAGAACAGTCATCATCTTCCTGCAAATAGGTTACCGTAAACATAAACACTAATCATTTTTTTATCACCAAGAACATCTAAAACAAGTTCTTTTTGACAATCCTCATTATCATCTTCTTCATTGTCGTCATTGATATCAGAACACAACTCGTCAGAATTCGACTGATCATCTTCTGCATTTTTTCCTTAAGCCAGCTTCCTGTTGTATGTTTCCATGTTTTTACTGCATTCAGCCCTTCTCTTCTCTGCCATAGTTACAAAAAGAGCTTTTTCAGCATTAGACATTAACTTCCATTTTGTGAAATCCATGAAAACAAAGAAAGAACTTAAAGGCCGGCCTCTTAGGCTTATGTTAATCATTACCTGCCTTTCTTGGTGGTCTTTTACTAGCACAACATGCCAACCATGCACGGAGACTTTCTCTTTGCACTAGGCTGGTTCTCCATCTTTTTAGTGGTACTAGCCATAGCCTTACCTATTTCCATTGATTTATCTTTGGAGTCTTTTGAGAGGTTTTTTGCCATGCAAGCTTTGTTTGTCATCTGTCCATCCACTCCATCCACTCCATCCCTAGTTGTCATATTATACTTTGCTTGTGGTGTTCTTATCTGTCGATCCACTTCATCCTTAGTACTCTGATTTTGGTGTGGTTACCGGCTGATGCACTTCATCCTTAATAGTCAAATTAGGCCTTGCTTGAAGTTCTGTTATGCCGTTATGGTCCCATCCATTTCAACCTTAATAGTCTGAATAAACCATTGCAGTGTGGTTATCTGCCGATCTGCTACGACCTTGTTACCTTGATAAGATTTTTGGCCAACTCTAGCTCTTTGTTTCTGCTAATGCTACTACCTTGTTTCTCATCTGTCTGCTCATTTTTAATACCTACTCCTGCAACCAGTTCCTTGTTCTTGCTACCACTTTCATCCCCTTTTCTCTCATCGCCATTTATACTTTTTTCTGGTATCAAACCTGAAACTTTGTTGGTGTTATCACCTTGACACAATAGCACACCATCAGTTGAATGCATATCTAATATTTAACATTCATTGTAAGCCTCAATAGAAGTACTCTCTCCTTCCATTGTTATAATTTCTCTGTATGTTCTGCTTCTATCTTTTCCTCATAGAAGCCATACCACTACTCCTGCCTAATGATTCAGGGTTTTGGTCTCTTGAGAGAGTGTGCAGTGTAAGCACTTGGGGCTACTCTTGCAGTCTTGCATGATTAAGCCTTGATTGTGGTGTGGTTATAGGTCGATTGACATCCCTTGATAAGGCCTAGAAAATGGTATGCGTGTCAGTCAATCGCTCAATCCACTCCATCCTTGGTGGTTTGTGGCTTGGGGCATGATTATCACTCCATTCTATTTTCTGTTATCAAACCAGTTTCTGCCGAGAACAAATAATAATGTTCACCGTAGAATGTTCAGTTTGTCATTTCCATTATCCGTGTATCTTCTTCGGTGTGGTGCATATACACCGATCACATCACGCCATGTGTCTATTGCCATCACCAACTGCCAAGGACCATATTACTTTCGAAGGGACCAAGGGGGTTTCGTAACTTGTAAGATACAAATACAAGGATTCAACAATAAACGCTAAAGTTACTTAATACAGTATCTTATTTGACCACTGCAGAATGAAATAAACACAATTCTAGTATTTATATATAATCAGATTTGTGATCATCCACATAATTCCTAAAAAACTGCTGATACATAATTCTTCCAATGGAGGTAAACATGATTTAGACCAATAGTTCTCACTCTAGCCACAGAAATGATAAGCCTCAGTCAACAGACCAATAGTTCTCACTCTAGCCACAGAAATGATAAGCCTCAGTCAACAGGAGTCTTCTTCTCGTAAATTTCTCTTGCTTCAAGCACTTCAGAACAATAGCGATTTGTGAGGGTTTCTACTTGATCTGCAAATTCTCTGAGCCCATGCATACCTAGATGTTTAACCATTTGCTGCCAACGTTTTCGACATAAATCTCCAGACCTGAGGATGAAGAATATCCAAAATGTGAATTATTGAATATAACAAGCACTACAGGTGGTGCTTTAGTGCATCATAAAATTAAGGGAAAATGGATCATATTCCAACTAACAGAAATGGTAAAAACAGACTTCTTAAGTGTTGGTAATTGGTATACAAATAATGAAATAATGTTACTGTTTTGGATCCTCAGCTCAAATAATGATTGAAGACTTGAAGCTATGAGCATTTGTCCTACATATAATAGCAGTGAGCCAGTTACCGCATATATTATACCAATATAAAAACATTTCAATCTTAAATTTCTACCCCTTCTAAACTACTTTACAAATTGAAGAGTTATCCCGTCAAAACAGGCGCATACTGAATTTTTGCTCTCATTTTAGTTTACCTCTTGTCATAACAATTCTACAAGGAGTTGTCTTATTTTATACAATTACTACTTCTAGTTCCCAACTATGGGTAGGGTGGATCCACATCATAAAATTAATTCTCTCCACAAATCACAGATTTAACAAACTTCTCTTGTTACAAAATTGAATAGAAATTTCAAGGATGTCAAAGTTAAGCAATTCTAAAAAAGTGATCCAACTTTTAATTGGGTTTAAACTTTGATAAACTTCAAAAATGATCTACTGCTGTGATGGATCAATCACTGAAGAGGTCATCATCACATTAAAAAAAAAAAAAAAACACTGTAGCGCGACTGTCCCTCCACTTTAGTGTAAGTCCTCAAGTTTACCAATAAAATTTTATTTAATCTTAAAAATCAAAAAATTTCAAGTGAGTGTAGTACATGTTAGTCTAAAATAATCAGCTTTGCAAAAATTACCTGTGGTCAAGAAGATCGTCCCAGTCCACTTCTTCTTCTGAGCTGAAATCTCTGTCCTGGAGTCTGCAATATCAATAACCAGAAAATTTACAAAGGGAGTTTTTTGTCTTAAACACCAGGAAGATACCAGAAAAGGTTAAAACCATTAAACTAGACGTATTCAAGCTCAAATGATTCTCCCATAAAGCAGAGTCTGCATCAGATATCTTGAGACACTTCAAATATTTGATCTTGAAGTTATAAAAAGAGTTCCTTTGTCTTAAACACCACAAAGATACCATAAAAGGTTAAACTGGATGTGATCAAGCTCCACTGACTCTCCCAGAAGGAAGAATATAACTTTAGATTTCTTGACACACTTCAAATACGTATTCAGGAAGGAGTCTTCTTAGTCCAGAATAATTTTCACTTTATATCAGGTAAGGATTTGTCTTTCTTTTCTGTGTGAATTCCCATTCATGCCAAGCATCAAATCAAGTTGATTCTATCATTGAAAGAAAGGCATAAAGAACTCTATGATGGTTTGAGAAAGATACTCAACCTTAAATGTAAATACAACCATGAACCCATGTGGTTCAAGTTTAGCCAAAAGCTCAAACCAGCCAACAATTACAAGTACAAATGTAATGACCTAGACTGAATACATCTGAAGCCCTCCTTTTGTAATTTTTTCAGGTGGAAGCAGAAGTTGAAAGGTCTGATAAGTGAAAGTCACGTAGTTCTCATTCTCTATGACCAAAAAGTTCATTTTAATAAATGGTTTCTGAATATTCTCAAGAGCCATATTTGACTTAAATGAAGATAGTTGATAGTTTATGAAAGGCGAGTTTAAAGCTCTCTCATACTTGTTAAGCACTCCAACGGCAGGTCACCTCCACCTTTCAAGATGTGTCCCTAGCATGTGATAAATTAAACTTTCAAACCCATGCTATCACAAAAAATCATTAGCAGGTAGGACAGATCCACACTTTTAGTGAGGCATACAGGTTGAAGGTCAGTATACTATATAGACATAATCCAACCTGACCTAGACAATCTCCTTGGTCTGATCCATGAGTTTCTTGTATGTTATGACTAATCTTAACTTTCGCTTTTGATTTTGTTACTTTTCTATTTTTTTGTTTCAGCAAGGTTGATGATATACATGAGTTGGTCGATTGCATATTCTTCCTTTCACTATGTTTGATACGCTTGCAAATATGAATGTCCTCCTGATAGGAACAGGAGGGAATAAACTCATAAAGGACTAAATACATAATTCCACACCAAAATTCCTACCAAAAACATATGCATAAACAGATAACACTTTTGCACTTTCACATTGAAGCAATGTCTTGACTCAGTCGGCATTTTCTTTCATATACAGATTTTGATGGTGCTTGATCACCTCCATTCTAATTCAAACTCTGACAAAAGAAATTGCAGAGGTTCCAAGCCAGCCTCTATTTCTTACACCAAATATATTTATCAAATACACAGAGAAAAGGAAACAATTTGAAGAGGGACTTACGCATTTAACAATCGAATGTCATCTGTATTAGCCCATTTTTCTTCCTTTATCAATGGTGATTCCAACTGATTATACCTGAAAAAGGCACAATGTTGAGATGGAATGATAATTTGGCTAATAAGCATGTTAAAAGATATTACAAGAGCTGCACTGCAATAATTTGAAATTTCTTAAACATAAGTCAATACATGGTAATTATTGTTAAGCTTTGAACTCCTAAATAATGCATCAGTTGAATTTAAATACCAAGCAAGACTTATTTTAAAATGAAAATAATGAAAGTCACTAAGCCTTTTAAAAAGAGATGCTAGCTTTAGTAATTACTTATACCATATACTATGTACAGAGTTTTTTCAGCTTCATAATTGCACAGGGATGAAAGCACCACTCAAACTATAAATACAGAATGCATCAAAAAAATCAAAGGAGAGTTAGTGAGAAGAATTATTTACCACTTCATGCAACACTCAGCCATTGTTCGAGTGGACAACCTGTGGCTAATAGCTTCCCAAGCAATATTATCTCGCAACTGTTCAATGCCATTTAAAACGTGTTTAAAATGAAAAATATGTTAGCAATCATTCCACCCTAAAAAAGTCATTTAAGACGTATCTGAAATATAAAATATGACATGCCATTGTTTGCAATGACAAATAAATACAAACATTTCATAGAGAACCCTGGTGCAAGGTGTGATATTTACTTCAAAAGCCTAAGCACTGGACAGACACATATACCAAAGTCGTCTTCAGTACAACATGGGGTAGGCACACACCAACTAGTGATACCTGGGGTAGGCACTCGCATAGTGGCACACTAACAACCCCTGGGATAGGCAAACAACCAATAACAAAAGTCTAATATCTAAATTATTGTAAAATAAACAAACATGATCACATAGTAAAAAGCAACAGTAGATTTTACCATGCCATGCTTGCTTTTCTTCTCGTCATGAACCTTCATCAACAAATCCATATTTACCAAATCGAATAACTTTTGGTACTCCTCTTGAGACCAAGGTCCTATATCATGAGAATTGAAGAAACTAATCTATCAGAAAAAAAAATGTATATCAATTTAATAATAATCTCTTGTGGTGTGTAATGACAAATGAATGGCGTGGAATTGAAGTCCTGCCTTTCTTTTAGTGTTTCCTTCTATCAAGTTTTTTTACAGTCCTCTCCAGGCAAATACAGTAATTCAGTAAGCCTCATGTTAGTAACAGACTCATACTCAGACTCATCAAGTCTATTAGATGGCTTCAACTCAGTATGCTAGATACGCTGATACACAGCTTTAATACTAAACAACAAAATAGTAAAATAATACCTTTCTTTTGGTTAGGGAGGCATATCCTGCGCCATGTATCTTTTGTGTGAATCCGAGATTTGCCATATTCATCAGCAAATTTTCTCCAATCTGATCCATGTTCTTCATGAAACCTACAGTTTATTATACTACATGTTTAGGAATCCCCCATAAGGATGTATAAGTTCTATATCACACAAGGTATCTTGCTTGTCTACATATGTGGAGGTCAGACTTGTGAACAATTAATTTCGCCTTCAAACAAAAATTCCTGATACTTAATATTGACTAGCAAAGTCCAATGAGGTGTAACATGATTATCTGTCTACATATGTGGAGGCCAGACTTCTAAGTTTAATATTGGCATTTAGTGATACACGTGGCGTGATTTTTTTCGAGTATCTCCATTCTCCAATTCATAGTAAACCTAGAATTCTTCTGTTAATGTTTGATTACGAGTTTGTTCTATTGAAAAAGATCTGATGTGTGAGTAAATGATAGATTCTTGACTTTTGAAAATACTCAGTTTTCTGCTGAATTCAGACAAGGATTGGGTGATGGGTTCTTTGAAGTTTGAACTAAGCAAAGATGGGGACCTTCAATTTTACTTCTCTAATATTTACAGAGATTTCAAATAACCTGCAATTTTCAATTTTTCTTTAATTTATGAAGTCTGTTAATCATAAAGCAATATGTTTTAATTTCAATGTGATGATCTTATGAAGTGGCTACAATCAGAATTATGCTAAATCTCACAAAATCAAATGGATGGAGCCCAAACTGATCAACAAAGAGAGATTGAAAACAAAATTATCTTTATTGGTTCTGACTTCTGATCATATTAGTCTCAAATCTTTTTTCTAAGTGTTGTTCATATTCGTTATTTGATAAAATAAACATTTGCTGTTTGTTTTGCTTCTATTGGAATGAGACATGAGAGACAGGAGGAGAAAGAATGATATGTGTCATAAAAGAAGAAGTTGGCTCGTCTCGGCTTGGCTAAGCATATTCTAAACTATATTTACGTGATTGACTTTGGCTTGATGCCAGCTAAGACACATAACGGTCTGTGGTGGACGACTTAGATATAGGGTCAAAAAGTGTGTCAACATTATTGTGCAAACGGAACCCCTCTGCATGCATATATACACACATAATGTAAAAGACTTAAAAACAAAGAGAATGCAATCATATGCCAGCAGAAACTAACTTTCTGAGAAGCTCTTTCTCTTCAGGTGTCCATTCCCGTTTCTCAGCCCTTTCAAACAAGATATGTGCTCGGCAATATATGCTTGAGATTGATCTCCAAGCCATGCTAGTTCCTGAAACCAAAATACTGTAGAATTAACAATAAATGTGGTTATAATACTGACAGCTTCCAAAGATTTATTTTCAAAACCGGTTCCCTCAAGATTTCATAAGACAACTCAAATCAATCAAATATAAACCTGATCTTATTCGAAACTGTGATTAATATAAACATATTGATTTAGGCATATACACTCATCTTAATTGTATTAGTGTAAACTTAAAGCAGAGAGAAAAAGGATAGATATGGCATATGGTATTCGAGTTTCTTAAAGCACCAACTCGTTCCTCTCTTTTTTGAAAGCACGAGAAATTCTGCTTCTTTTCATGCTACGAAAAATTACTCATGTTGTTATATCTCTCCTTCTTAATTTTCGAAGCCACCATAAGTCCATAACTTTTTTTTTTGTTAGCTTAGCTCTTCACAACTCCAGATATTTCTCCTTCTAGAAAATCTACTTCACTACAAAGTACTGATTTATATCTAAACTTTTTTTTTTTTGATATCTAAACTTAAGCTGATATTTATTTCAAAATTACCAAAATTCAATCCTACTATAGTCTATTAATGATATTTTCCTCAAGCTTAGGCTAAGAATTTTGAACCTTGATCTGAGCTCAAATGAAAGATGGTTAGACCATTTCCAACAGCTCCCCATTCTCCATTTTTTACCACACTTTTTCAAGTACTATTTATCCATTCTCATCTTCAGGTGTAGAGAAATCTTAACAAGTTACGGTCACTCACTCATAATGAATAGTGAGTTTGATTGTGTTAGACTACTTGTTTAAAAAATATTGTTTTAAATGGTCAATGTTGCTGACCAACTCATATTCTCATATAGATGAATATATGCAGAGCAACTGTGTACGATGCTTTGAGGCAAAACAATATATCATAGCACACAGATACAGAAGGACCAAAAATTATATTTGGAAAGAAAACAATGCTCACCTATCTCCTTCCAACAATTTCTGGCTTCTTTGTGCTTTTTACAGTGCAGAACCTTTTCTAATCCATTGTCACCTAAGCCATGCTCCTTAAAAGCAACACAATTTAAGTATGTACATGTTAGCGTACTTTATATATAGAGAAAGATTGAGAAACTAAACAGTGATGACAAGATATCTACTCATTAACAATTTTTAATCACAAAGTTTCCCAAAATATCACAGTTTTTAGTTTACACACAGCCGACAGTTAAGTGATATCTGGACAAACTTGGAGTCGGACTGGAAGCATTTTTTGTAAGTAAATTGTAATTATTAAGAACAGTGCAAGTCCCAAAATTTAACAATTAGCTCAGTTTTCAAGGACTACAAATTCTGCGTTATGTTTATATTAGTTTATTATTTGAAAGCAGATAATAATATTTTTCTTTAAAATTTTTAAAAAATTCAAAAATAATACTAAACTGCAGACAATTTTTTCACAAAAACGATATACCTTGATATAGTCTAAAACAGCATTTTGTATAATACAATCTTCTTCCTTTGTGAACCGCTTTCCATGATTCGAATCCTTGTTGGTACGATCCACACCTCTTTCATCACCACCCAAAGCTTTTTTGCGACGACCCAAACCTTTTTTGCCACGATCCAAATCCTCGTCAGATAAAGGGAAAACCTCTACCTTACCAGAAAACTTTACACTCTTAGATGGTTTCTTAGGCTCAGGATTCCCAGAACAGTCAACCCTATCCTCATTCTTTGTGGTGCTTTCTCCCCCATTAACATTTTTTTCTTCGACATCTTTGACGGAATTGCCTTTCTTTCTCATGCTCTCGTCTACTTTCTCTATTTCCACATCTAATGATCCCTTCTCCCTATCCCTCTTCTTCTTACCAACTGAACCAGAATGACCTTTATTGCAATCTTCCTTTTCAACAACTGGCATGTCAAGGGTTTCTCTTGAGCAGTCCAATGGGTCACTCTCAAAGCTTTTGTCTTTCTTCCTCTTCTTACAATACTCTACATCAACCCTGCTGCCTCCTTCATCATGCACTTTTTTCTCTCTCCCTTTATCGCTTAAAATGTTTTGGTGTTTTTTCCTCTTCTTCGTCTCCTTTTTCTCCCCATGCACAGTAGACCCCTCCCCAACCTGAGCAAGGATTCCTTCCTCTCCTATGCTTTTAAATTTGCTTTCTCTGGTCTCCTTTGACTCTTTATAGTTCTGAATTTCACCCAAAGTGGAAGTCACACCTTCCTTACTTTCATACTTTTTCTCTTTCTTCCGCTTCTTTTTTCCCTTCTTAACTTCAATCTCAATCTCATTGTCAGATTTCTTTTCATCCGTGCACAAACTAAAACTTTCGCTGTTAGTTTCTCCTTCCACATGAATCTTTCGGTTAGAATCCTCGCAGACTACATCAGAACTGCCTTTGTCTTTCTCCTTCTTTTCCTTCTTACGCTTCTTCTCTTTCTTTAAAACACCAAGTTCAGAATCATTTCCTTGCTTTTCAACATATTTTTCGGACTCCGATTTCCTTTTTCTCTTGTGTTTAGTTTCACCAACATCTTTTTCCCCAACTAACTCCTCCCCAATACCATTCATATCAATCCCCTTGTTTTTCTTCTCTTTCTTTTCCCTTCCCTCAGACTCCAATTTCTTCTTTTTCTCATCATTCAATCCTGAGTAATCTTTTTCCAGAACTAGCTCCTCCCCAACACCATTCACCTCCTGTAAATCACTGCCCTTGTTTTTCTTCTTCTCCTTC
>JABWDY010040923.1:0-19192 GCA_013358455.1 Thalictrum thalictroides | reverse complement strand
GAAAACAACATTTAAAACATTAATATTATTTCTGAATTTTGAATTACTTACGTCCACATTTCTTCCCAGCTGGTCTGTTCCTGATGTTGCATCGTTTTGGAATAGTGATTGCAATTTCGGGCTTAATTCCAGCTTTTTTCACTAAAGGTGATAAGAAAACAGCGCATAAACATTTTGGAGAAGTCTTCAACAAAGCTGCTACTTTTGAGCAACAAAGTGGGGGAACATTTGCACTCACACTTCCAGTAGCTGCTAAACAAGGGCTCAAGCTTAACGCGGCATTGTTGATAGGAGTTCTGCCACACTCCCCTGCAGCTTTTGTTCCTCTGACATGAGCAAATGAAACTAATAAGAAGATGGTTATGGCAGTGTAGAATGTTTTCAGAATAGAGGCCATTCTAATTAAGCTTTGTATGCTCTTTGCAGTCCTTCTATAGGGGTGCCTGGGTGCACATATATATATATGCTGATACCAAGTGTTGCCTCAAGTGGGGTGGTTGTGAATGCGATACGTCATACGTGGATATTTCATTATGGTTTGTGCTCCATAATTCAACTATCAATGATTCAAGCATGTGAAAAAGATAAAGAAATACTTCCACTAACTAAATTTTAAACCACCTAATGATAACTCTTAGGCATGCTTGATGACTCTATCTGATCTGCAATGATCCATTGCCGCGGGAGGGGTGTTTTTGAGCTGAAAACCAATTCTTGCCAGTTAGCCCTCTGTGTGACTGCATGTGTTATTGCCCGGCCAGTGCCTGTTAGAACAAATTGAAGTCTGACAATCCAGTTCAGAAAACTGCGGTGTGTCAGATTTTGCGACGCGTATTTCGATAGTTTGTAGACATCGAAAACTTGCGTTCTTGGGTGGAATGGATTCCCTTTGTCGAGTACTGTAAAATGGTATACTCGAGAGTCAAATTTGGATCCAAGATGAATGAGAAATTAACGTCCAAAGTCGAGTACTTTAATGGACAATTTGGTTGAAATGAGATAATCCCACCTTGTGAGATGGATAACTTGGAAACACCTATAGATATAAATGATTGAACATAAAAGGTGTAGCCCTTTGGGTTACCACTAATGTGTAATGGAGCGGAGCCATGCATGGGCTATGGCCCAAGTCCAAACACCACATGCGCGTGCACCGCCGCCGCCGTCCGGCCCGGATTAGATTGGATTGGATCAAGACTTGATATCATTTTGGCCCAAAATAGTTTTGTGGACTTAAAGAGCAAGTAATATCCAAATCCAAATCCGTTTTGGTTTCCAAGTAAATGGGCTTTAGGTAATTGGATCTCCAAATCCGTTTTAGTTTCCAAGTAAACCCTAACCCTAATTCTTCATCATCACGAAATCTCATTGCCTATAAATAGAAAGAGAAGTCTTCACACACAGTACAAACACAAGCATTCTTCTCCCTTCTCTTGTCTGTCAGTCTGTATTTAGAGTGCAGCATAGTACTAGTTCGATAGGCTTTTGCAGGGTGTGCTAAACCTCAGAAGTTGCAGTAGCAGTTGTATCCTGGGAGTCTATTTGCTGGTAAACCGAAGCACATCGGGGCAAATTTTGTCTTAAGGACAGTGACCGAGTCACGATTCTGTTAAGTAAGTCTGTTCTGATTTTGATTATTGTTTCATAATATTGTTAATGTGTTTATTGGTGATTACAACTCCTACAGTGCCCACCACTATTTATTTTAGTTTTGCAATATGGTCCAACTCATTTACTGTAGATTTTTCAATCACTAAGGCTTATTAATCTATATATACATTGGATTACACAACTTTGAGTGCTATATAACATTGCTCAATATTCATTAAACTTTGTTAGGTTTCTAACATTTCAATTATGACTAATAACAAGAAAGATGGTCTCGGCACTGCTCCCCAGAACCTACAAGGTTGAGGTTCTTGCACCCTTAGCCAAACTAGGCATCCCTGTCCAAAATTGGAGTACTGAGGTCATTTCATCAGTCCCTCTGTCGAGTCCTGATTTCATCAAAACAATTTTGATTCTTTCTCCCCACAAAGATATTGGCATGCTTCGAGAGGTTTTTGTTATAGGCCTTCGAAAAAATCAGGTTACAGTTTGCTATGACAAAATAAATCCTCTTCGGCTTTACAAGTTTTGCAAATACCTGCATGTGACTTTCAAGAACTTGGTCAGGGCGAACTCATACTCAGAGATGTCAAAAGAAGTGTAAGACCATAGATGCAGGGGTAATTTGTATTGATTTTGATGATAGTACACCATGCATGGAGGGATTTTGATGATAGTACACCATGCATGGAGGGATTTTGAAGAAAAGGTCAAGCAACAACATGCAATTCCTTTTCTTGGGCAGAAGGTTGTTCGTGATGCTCTATGTAATTTTCTCAAACATAAACTTGATGAGACAATTGATCAAGCCACAGGTTTGGAAGAAGTATGTGCATTTAGTAAGCACCTGAAAATAATGAAAGGTGAAATAGTTGAACAAGAAACTTCTGGAAAACCAGGTTCTGCAACTGTCGTCCATAGGAATCGAAAGTCATAAAGACATGGAAGGGGGTTCAAGGCATTCTCTTTGTTTAGGAAGAGTTGGAATTAAAAACAATGTTGCCCTGTAATTCCATGGTGTAGGCTGTCTAAATTTTGTTTGTGGGACATTTAGAAGTTTTCTTCAGTAAAACACAGAAAACATTATAGTTATATTTCAACACAATACTGATTAAGTGATTGATTAATGTTTACCCCAAAAAAAAGACTAAAGATAAAATGAATTTATCACCTACAGTATATTTACAACTCAACTTGGATGCAACAACATCAAAATCACAGTAATACAAGATTGAGTTAAGAGAGATGTAAAAATTTCTATACAAATTCTGTGTGTTTGGCACAATATATATAGTAATCATAATACAAAGATCAGAGCTGACAACATACATTACTAAGAGCCTAAGAGGATGCATAGAACTTTATGGCACATGGTAGTATCTTGGAAATCCAGAAAAGTGTACTCAAGATACTTCAATCTCTCACTCTTTGTTATTTTAGTGAAACCAAAGGAAGTAGTCCATGCATGCAATACTTGAGGAATTGCAGGCAAAAATAGCCTCTCTACGCCTAACCCTGCAAGCTTACTTTCCAGCAAATTCATTAGAATGCGGCACATCCCTTTTCGACGATATTGCAGACGAGTAGCAACAAGGGGTACTTCTGCAACCTTTCCACCATATACCCGAATCGTTGCTACTGAGATTAGTTCTTCCTCCTTCTCCAAAAGAACCGTGTAGAATCCTTGAAAATCAAGTCGTTTCAGTGTTGATCTTCTATTGAAAAGAACGTTTTTTACAAGATCCTTGGTGTGTGGTTCTTTGATAGGCTCAAAACACTCGTGCATTACTTCAAGTGCAACACTTAGCTTGTTGTGGTGCTCAATCATGGTCTCCATATCTGCATCCTTGTCATAAGCATCCTTCGAAAATTTCAATATAGACCATGATAAATTATCTTTGCCAACTGCAATTGATCTCCCCAAAAGGCTGTGCAGACCTATGTATACTTTTTCGCATCCTCCACTGCAGAACCAGTTTTCATCTGAGCCAGATACGAATTTTAACATTCCTCTTTCCCTTAAGCATCCCACATGATATTCCCGCTCACATTGATCGCAACGTATAACTTCCATCTCGGTGAACTGGTGAACGCTTCTTTTAACTTCGGTCTGACAACATACACCACACTGACAAGATGAGCAAAACCACTTTCCTTTGGGCAATTTCTCTAACCCAATGCAATTCAAGTGAAAAGCAGATGGGCATTTATCACACAATAGCAAGTCACCCCCATAGTGACAAACTGAGCATATGCGGTCATTCTTGAATGGAAACTGACTCGTTTTGATTCTGTTTGATGTAAAGCATTTCAGCTCACTATCAGGTACCATTTGCTTCTGGCATTCGGAAAGTGACCTTCCATCTTCCAAAAATATATTTGTTGCTGGTCTGGGACAAGTGCCTCCAGCATGAGCTTGAAAGCCAGAGATACCATAGACAGTTTGGCAGCAACTGCATTTTATCCCATCTCGAGTTATCCTTCCTTGAACCACCTTATGTTGGTCTTTTCCACTCCCGTAATACACCTTTGTCCTTGGCTGCACTACATTGCTTTCTATCAGCCAAGTCAAAACGGTTCGAGGGGTGTAGAATTCTGGATTTGGTGCTAGTACCTGTCGTGCCCTTTTCTTTGACCGCGTCACATGAGTTAAGTGGCTACCATCAGAGCAAACTCCTTTTTTGGGTATAGCTTGAGCCCTTTGTTTTTTCAGTTCCTGAGAATGAGCATCCTGGTTGAAGACATGTTCTATTGTGCTACAGCATGAGGCGATTATGTCTTGCTTGGTAAGAGGAACTATATTAGGTTTTCGCCTCTTCTTCTTCTGGGGTTCCTTAACATTACTGACCTCCATAGTACCATATTCATCAAGTTCTGTAGACTGGGACAAACCAGAACTCCCTGTCAATTTCTCTTTGCACTGAGTGTTTAGTTCAGGACTTACTGGCCTTCCACCCAAAGAAAGTCCTTGCTTTATACATCCCATGCAAGCTGTTCGCAGAGATGAATAAGTCTTTCCATTTGGGGAACTGTAACGCAATTCACGCCCGTTTCCCTTAGCCATGTACCACAATTTCCATCCCATTGCTGCCAGATGATTCCTTGCCTTGGCACGCAATTCTTGGGCACTCTTTGGTTTTGGACCAAGTTCATATAACTTCACAACAGCCTGAGGACAATATTCGGGTTTTATTTCCAATGCAGAATCATCAAGAAGTTCTGCTCTGGATCGTTTCCTTCCCCTTGAATGCAACTCCTTCTCTGCAACCTTTGATCTGGGACTGGGTACATCTTCATTAAATTTCACCAATGCTGGAGAGCTAATTTTAAATTTTATTTTCAAAGAACAATTACCAGCAGCAGCAGCATGATTTGACGTAGAATCCAATTTCGAACTCTTCATCCATGAATCGAATAAACCTTTCTCAACATCTTGGTTGCAATGAGCTTTGACATCATCATCATCATCATCTTTGGTCTGCGGAGTCAATAAGTACGTACATACATCAACAAGTGAACGACAAATCTTTCCCTCAGAAGAAATATAATCAGTTCTACTCTGGTTCCTAAATTTGTGGACTTTAGTTTTCCAACCAATATCCAAAAGATGTTTCCGAAGTTCTTCTCCGATCAATTTATTAGAACATGATTTATTCTTCCTAATACGCAGATACTTTGATAAAATATTATCAGTATCATCATCCTTTCGTTTGAACAACAACATGTTGACTGACAACTTTTGAACAAAATCAATATTACATCGATATCTCTCACTCTTTCTTTCACAAAACCTTAAGACTGGAATTTTTTATATAGAATATTAACTATTCGATTCCATATAGTATTTGAATTCTAGTTTCTTGTATTGGAGTTGCAGTTGCACTGTACAACTCCATCTCAAAAAAAAAACTCTTAGTAGGTTTTCTTTCTCTTTTCTACTCGCACTGGAAGTCGGAAACCCATGTAAACTAATTGGGCTTGGTCCACAAGTATTTCGGACTTTAGTTTAATGGGTCGGGTCATTACGCGTAAGTATTGTTTCAATTCAATTCAATTCATCTGAGTTCTGAACTTCTGACAACCGGTGCGAGCAATCTCGTGGTGATGACTGATGAGTGATGACTGGTGAAAAATAAAGCAGTAAGCGGGTCGAATACGGACATAATCCGACTTCATTTCCTGGTTTACGGTGAAAACCAGAAAATGCTGCACGCAAGAGGAAGATCTTCCTTATCATCTGCTACTGCTGTTGCTTCAATGCTACTAAGTAGATTTCACCTTGCAGCAACTGATGCTCATCAAAAGGGTAATAATTTTACTACAGTTTCGTTTACAGCTGATATGTTAGGCAAATCAAAAATTGACACAACCCAATTCCAGAATATGATTAAAGAGCGTTGTAAGGTGGGATTTTGTAGAATTGAAGATGCCCATTATTTGTTTGATCAAATGCTTCAGAGAAAACCTCCTGTATCAATATGGTCTTTTAATCAATTGTTTGAAGCACTTGTTAGAAAGAAACATTACTCCATTGTGTTTTCTATGTATAAACAGATGATGGGTTGTTTAGAAATTCAACCTGATGATCGTACTATGAATTATTTGATCAGTTGCTTGTGCAATTTGGGTGGTGTAGATTTTGGTTTTGCAGTCTTAGGGAATAGTTTTAAACTTGGTTATGAACCAAGTATAGTGACATTGGTTACTCTTGTTAGAGGCCTCTGTGTTGTTGATAAAGTTGCCGATGCGGTGGAATTGTTTAGGAGGTTACTGGAGATGGGATATGAGTTTGGTGTGGTGGGATATGGAAGTGTTATAACTGGGCTTTGCAAGGCACGAAACAGTCAAATGGGTCTTGAATTGCTGAGGGAGATGGAGGAGAACGGAAGTGGCACACCTGATGTGATAATGTATAGCACAGTCGTTGATGGTTTATGCAAACAAGATTTAGTGGATGAAGCTTTTAAACTACTTTCAGAAATGATTGATAAAGGAGTTTCACCAAATAAGTTCACATACTGTTCCTTGATATTTGGCCTGTGCAATTTAGGTCGGTTGGATGAAGCAACTGGATGTATTGATAAAATGGTAGCTCGCGGTATCCTTCCTGATGCTGTAATTTATAACATGGTGATGGATTCTCTATGCAATGGGGGAAAGATTGAAAAAGCACATGAATTGCTAGAACTGATGATTCAGAACGGAGAGGAGCCTAGAACATTTGTTTTCAATAAGTTGATAGCTGGGTATTGCTTGAAAGGACAAATGGGTGATGCTGTAAAAATCTCTAAAACCATGCAATGCAGGGGATGTAAATTTGACGTAGTTACCTATTGTGCATTGATTTGTGGGTTTACCAAGAGTAACAGGGTAAAGTTAGCTTTGGAGCTTTTCAGTGAAATGCAGACTAATGGCCTAGTCCCGGATGTTTTTACCTACAATAAATTGTTGGCTGCATTGTGCAAGAATGGGCGTCTTGATGATGTGATGGAAGTTTTTGGTGGGATTCATCATGGAAGGCATAGACCAAACATTGTAACTTATAGCATCCTCGTGGATGGTTTTCTCAAAGCTGGGAAACTAAAAGAAGCAAGACATATTTTTGATCTCATACATGCTAAAGGATTTGAACAAAATGTCAGAACATACACCATAATGATCACTGGGTATTGTAAAGAAGGCATGTTGGATGAAGCCAATGAATTGTTCTTGCAAATGGGGGAAAAGGGGTGTACACCAAACGACCTCACCTTTAATGCATTGGTCAAAGGTTTTATTCAAAACAAAGATGGCCTTAAGGCAAAGCAGCTTATGCGTGAAATGGTTGAGAAAGGTTTCCTACTGAAAGAATCAACTGTGTCTATGTTAGAAGAGCTATTCCAGGCTGAAGCTAAAAGTACGGAATGTTTTCGGAGACTGTGGAAACTTGTTTTTTTGAAGAGTACAGAAAAAGGTGATATTTTAGATTCCATAGATGAAATATTTCGAATTGGCTTTGGAATTTCTTCTGATTCCTAGATTATATAATTACATAAACTTTGAATCTCAATAGTGTAATCACTTACTTGCACTACCATTGATGGCAGTGTAAAGAATGATTTTAATAATGGTGCATCAGTGCATAAAATGAGGAATGCGTAAAATGAGGAAACTTCAACCAATCAGAAGTAATGGCTGCAATCAGTTTCCTGAGTCTATTTCTCACCTCATGTATCAATGCTTAATAGCTAGGCATGTGAGAGACTAGCTAGTCTGGCCTAAGGCGAATCAGTTTGAGCCTCTCGTTTTTCTTCAAACACCATTGGTACCATGTTGAAGAAGTCTCCAACAGCAACTAGTGGTAGTTTTTTTTTAAGAATTGAGGATGCTGAGATGAAGGCTGAAGCCACCATGTAGTATTGGTGGTAGGTTTAGTGGAAATACAATGTTTTGATGAGCTAATTTTGCGGTGGCGTTGATTGCTAGTAAAGTCTTCTGCCTGAGGTTCTGATGCTGTTTTCATTTCATCTTTCTTGGAATCTTTCAGGAAAAAAAATTCTTTCATGGATTCTGGCATGTTTTTTGGTCCTTCAATTTATAAGAGGTCTAAGTACTGGTACATGCTGAAATCAGTTTATAAGTAACAAGAGTGTATACTTGTATAATCAAGAATTAGTTTGAGTGTAATAAACTCACCTGGTACAGCACTTGGGTCGATGAGATCTATATTCCGCCTTCTTATTTTGCATCAGCAACCCCTTTCCAGAGAACAGACTAGAGAACTATCATTGGTTGCCTTTAAAGAATATCGGCTTTGCTAAGAGTTATTTAGAACAAGTATCAGAGTTAATGCTCTCACAAAAGTGGTGTTATTATACTTTCATGATTGAATGTTCTGCACTTCTGTTATCCGAACTCTCATATATCTTGAATTCTTTCTTATTTTTAATATATTGCATTTTATCTCCCTGGCAAGCAAAATTTGTTGTTTTGACAATTAGACCACTTCCAACCGATACAGTGGTGTTTTTTTGTGGTCTTTTTTTGCCCCCTCTTCCCATTCAGAAATATTCAAGATGAACTTCTTTTTGCAAAAAGGTCAGGAAACAAAAATGCAAAGTATATCTACTGTTCAGGTGGCAGATTAGCATGAAGACATTGTTGCTTATCCAGGAAGTGGTTGATAGGAGTCTTCTATTAAAAGTTTCAACTAAACACAATTGCACAAATCCAATCATGCGAAAACAATATTGTAAAGAGACGTTCAACATTTGAACAGGGTATATTTTCATTTTAATGAAAATAAAATAGGGCTCATGATGGCTTCATTACATTGACTGATTAAATTGATGGGATTAAATCTCAACAAAAGTTCTTACTTTAATTTATAGTTTTGAATTTTGATTAATTGTTCTTAAGCAAAATTTCTTGTGCAAACTCTTTTAATAATCAAAGAAGTGAAGAATAAGTAGCAATTCTTGCAGAGTGGGGAGAGTAGGAGTTTATTCATCCATTCATGTAGAAGCGACCAGTTTGGTTTAACACTTTAACTTCGTTTCACTTGAGTGGAATACGAACTGCTTATATTTTCGTCACCATATAGAGTGTTGTAGTACCAAAAGTAAAACCAAGACAAGCAATATCTTGCAGAAATTGATTCAAACACAAGCATACACAAATATCTCAGATAATTTGCAAACTATTCCCTGTTATCAAAAACAGTCTAAGCAGCAAACAAGTAAACATTTAGAATAGTAGCTCAAGGCGAACCGAAGGGTAATATTACCCTTTCATCCACAACAATATATTTATGTAGCTAAGCATAAATAAAACTGGAAGCTTCATTCCAAATTAGTGAAGAAAATCCTCGACAGGCCTGAGGTGCTGCATGATACACTTTCTCCCAGATCACATATGCTCACCAAAGCAATGACTTCAGATGCTGCATCATATATTAAATCCTCAAGGGAACCTACAAAATTATGTGTGAGACAGTATAAATTGATAAATAAGGAAGGGATAAGGGTTTCCAATAAATTTTACCAACAACCTGAAAAAAATTCATTTTTTAAGCCGATGAGTAAAATTATCTTTTAGTAAGTATTTAGTTCAGATGCAACCTTAATAATGACAGACTGACAGCGCATATAATAAATGTCAATATTACAATAAGACTTTTAGACAGCACCTTTTTCCATTGTCGAGTTGTGATGCAACTTGAAACGTGCAAAATAGAAAAAGAAAGGTTCATTTCACAGGTGGCATGGATGGTTGAAGCTATCATTTGGGTACAGTAGTGGCTTGGGACGCGATCTAATGAGTATGTCCTCATTATCAGTCTACTATTGCTACGACAGTCCATCAAAAATAAAGGAAAACAAAAGGTTCTCTTTTTAAATAACAACCAAAGAGATTACGAGGAAACCTCTACAGTTTATAATTTTATATACTTTAGAATGAAAAAAAAAACCTCATAATACTACAAAAGACTTCTTAAGAAATTGAACTATGGTTGAATTATCTTAAATGTGGACAATTCTTATGCATTCGTAGTGGGATAAGCCCATTCATCAATAAGATAAGACAAACTAACAAGCTAATGGAGTAATGGACCATATATCAAGTGAGTAACCAAGATGACCCCAAATGGTTTGGTTAATTTGAGAAGATCTAAACCGTTGTCACTCAGTTAGAGGCGATTTAGTTCGTATATGGCCTCTGTGAATCTCCTCGTGGTACATCACTTGGGGAGAATAGTATATAGCTCTCTGTGAGTTGTACAGTATATGCATCATTTCTAGTACCAAAGATAACTCGAAAGAAACCTTACAAATATGATGAGCGACATCATGAACTATCTATCTGCCTTAACCAGCTCATCCACAGAAGTTCTGAACTTAGCAATTAGCTCTCTGTCATAAATGAACTGATCTTATAGTTAATAAATACATTATTTCCTTTTGCTAGGTAGTCAATAAAGAGAACAAGCGACAGACATCAATAGCAAAGAGAATCAGAGATAAACCTCCGTTGATTCAGTAGTTGCTCACTCTCCTCAAGCTTACGCTTTTGACCCTCAACTGTCTATATTAAGAAATGAGAATAAACTTTCAGTTGCAAATGAAAATACATACTATAGCAACTAAAAACTACATGATAACCATTAAAATTGTCAAGATATTATTTTACTTGTGAATTTCATTAGTAAGTACATCAAACCAAATGCGTTAGTAGAATAACAAAGTAAATTGTCCATGGGTTAACAACAGTCATTCACCATAGCCTGCCCAAGAAT
The DNA here is from genome assembly GCA_013358455.1 of Thalictrum thalictroides. Lineage (NCBI taxonomy): Eukaryota > Viridiplantae > Streptophyta > Magnoliopsida > Ranunculales > Ranunculaceae > Thalictrum > Thalictrum thalictroides. The sequence continues at coordinate 8,310 of JABWDY010040923.1, read as the reverse complement.
TAGTATCAGTATTGAGGATTTGCATTAAAAAGAGTAATCTTCATTAAAGACAATTCCACGTATAACGTATTCGTCAGGAGCTTCCATGGTCTTTCAATGAGAGTACTTTTGGTAAACTTTAGGAGGTTTTTTTATGACTTTTGCAGCTATATAAGTGTCTATGTTGCATAATGCATATCTTTGCATCATTACCAAAAAAATCCAGTCATACAAAACTACTACAAGTCTACAATACTTACCATAGCCTTTGAGCTAATGGATCCTGATATCGAGTTCAATAGTTGTTGGCACTTCTCGAAATTGCTAGTCAATTCATTAACCTATCAAAATTTAAAGAGTCGAACTTTACACAAACCTGTAGACTGTAGTAAAAAATTTAGTTGATTGATTCAAATACAAAGCAAATCATCACTCACAAGAACATCCGAATGTTGATCGCGTGTTCCATTTTCAATTACATCCGCTAAGTTCTCCACCAACTGCGAAATTTGAACACTCATATGATTAGAATGTAAGCATACAATTCACAGACCAAATTGACAAATTCAAATAAAATTTGGGGTTTTCAACGAATCACGAACACACACACACAAAAGTTCGTAACTTTGAAATCAGATTGCGTAGAGAAAAGAATGGAACTTGATGACTCACGTACATGTAAGAGATGGAAATGAGAAGCTAAAGATTGATGCTGTTGCTGCTGTTGTTGAAGATGGCGTTGTTGATTGAGAAATTGTTGTTGTTGTTGTTGTTGTTGAAGATGAGTGTGAGACAGATCTTGATTTGGAATTGAGGTTGTTGATGATGATGGGGTGCTAACAGTGTTGTTGTTGTTGTTTGGAATCATCATCCATGTTCCTCCCGAGTATGGGTTTTCCATATTATTCCCACAACCTAAAGCCAATACAGAACACACAAAACTCTCGGTCCAAGGTTTTTCAAGGGTTTTTATTGTGCCAAACAACGCCGACCGTAATTTTTATGAATTTGTCTCTTTTTTTATTTATTTAAGTATTTGCTACATAGTAAATACACAATTTTTTGTATAATCCCAACACTTTTTTTAATTATTCTAACAAGTTTTAGGCTTAATGCTATTGCAAATCTTAGGGAAGACTGGAAGAGAGAAACTAGCATTGCAACCAAGCCTTTTCTATTATTTACTAAATTTGATAAAATAAAATACAACATATTTTTATACAAAATCCGGGTTTATGCACAAGTATGATAATCCAGATAATTTCCATCACTCCATACATAATTTTATACAAGTCAATTAGAGAAAGATACCTTTTCCATTATTCCCATATTAAAACCAATCTATACATCAAGGAAAAGTTACATTAAGAAGGCTAAGATGCTGAGAAAATATATAAGAAACAAAAAAAGGTAAGCTTCAAAGGCTGAAACGGCAACCACCCCTCTTCTAAAACTAAAAAGGTGACCATCTCCTGGTACAGCTCTACATTTAATTGGAGTAATTTGTCACCACAACACAAGGTAGGAAGCGCGGCCAGAAGATGTAGTACATGAGTTGCATGATCTGAAGACACTTCGAACACCAAAATTGTTTCTCCAAAACTATAGACCTTCCTCTTGGTCATTCTAAATTTGGAAGTTCTTCCAATTTTGCGCGTTTATAGTGTGTATGGGCCTCCCACTCTTGCCTCATCCAATCTTGACATTCCCCTGCACTTGCAGAGGGATGGGCAAGCTGCCATTCAAGTGATTTCTCTTGCTGCAAAGGAAATATAAATAAGCTTTCCAGAAAGGGAAAAAAAACCTGTCATTTATATTGCAGAAAACGTTTACTTACCCACTCCCTGACTTTAGGACCTCCGGTCTTAAGCTGCAGAATGCTCATGATTTCTTTCCCATTGACTAGTGGTTTCATTTCCCACACATTGTCAAGACCTACATTACCAAAATTGTTATTGGGAATTCGTACTGATCAAAAAAGGCATAAACTCTCATGGGAACCCTGCCTAACAATTTACGAAATGACTTTGATACATTCATAACTCATAAACGTGTGTGAGTCCAGGCCAAGTCAAAGAAATAATGCAGAAAAGAGAAAACAATCATGCCTGGTCTAAACGTTCAGGCTTAACGCCTTTAACTGAACTACTCTGTAACTGAATCAAACTAAATATACTGTCAGTTTACAACCACAAACATCAAAACTGCAAAATCCAACTATCACAACTCACAAGATTCAAGACAACATTGAAGCAAAAAGTAAAACCCATCACAAATTATTCATTTATCTCAAAGCAACCTATAGTATACTTCAAGCAGCATTGAACAATGAACTGATGGGAACAATAACATGCAATAAAGATGAAGGAATCTTCAATGTAACTAAAGCCAAACATCGAGACAATGATTAGTAACTAGATAAGAATCATATCCAACTAAATATTGCGAACAACTAAATATATCAATCCTCTACTAAAGCAAACAAGGACATGGTACTGATACTTATATTGATCATGTTCCGGACATGGTACTGATACTTTTATTGATCAATGAACATGTTATAGATCTTAATGAACTTAAGAACGTAACAATGAGCTTACCTAGTTCCAAAATGGCATTTTCAATCCTTTTATACAATTGTTGGCTCTTGTCCAATTCAGCGCATGCTCCCGAAAAATCTCCAGCATGACTAAAATCAGTAGGGGATATCAAAATTGAAATCAACAAGGAAACTCGCCATAAACTTTTGATATCCCGTAAGAGCTTTCCTGACAACAGATGTGCAATATAAGCCACGAGTTAATTTCAGAGAGGTGCATATGCTTTTCTGCAAGCCGCATTACTATTATGCCCTTTTTATCGACCAATATACTGTGAAAAGAGACTAATTCAAAATTTTGGCCACTTGTAGAATAAACTATATTAGTAGCAACTAGCAACAAAGATTTTATTAGTTGGTCATATGAGCTTATCAACTTTATATAGAAAGGATGGATAAAAGAAATTATGACCAGATTCAATTATCCAAATTTGTGATAGAAGATTAATTTTGAATCCCAAAAGAGAAATAAATGAAAGATTTAATTTGGATAGAGGAGAAATAAAGATAACATATTTACTTCAATTCATAAAAACATTTGCTCAAATACTGTTTTGAAATGGCCATGGAAAGCTATTTACATCAGTCAGGCAGATAATTCAAAATGGTGTAGTTGAAGTACTTTGTGAGTTATGAACTTAAATTCAGTGGAAAGATGCCGAAATTGGATTATTGCTCATCATTATCAAGACTTTTAATCATGAATAGAAACATGAAATTGGGCTCAATAAGTTTTACGCATATCATATATAACAAATTTTGAAGCTTGTTCTGTACCAAGATTGATCTGCTAGCATGAAAAAGTACTAAATAACAGAGTAGAAGAAACAATAAAAAATGAACCTGCTATTATCCGTTGTCTTGACGCGTCTGGTACATGAAACTTTTTTGTTTCAGAGTCTTCTTTAAATTGCTCACTCTTGTCCAATGTTACAAAGGGAATCCAGGATAGAAATCTTTCTGATGCGGCATGCAATTTTATAACCTAAGAAAAGAATATGCATTGATCAAAAATATTACAAACACACACACACACACACACAGAGAGAAAAAAATCTGACCGTTTCTGCATCGCTGGCTTTGAGCTTGAGAGAATTCCGAAAGATATGGTTAACAATAGGAACCTACAGGAAAGGTCGACAATGCTCAATACTGGAGGTGGAACAAAGCAATCTATGTTGGAACAAACTACATGTACAATAGAAAAAGAAAAATAATGGCATGGAAACATCAATCACCTACTATTTTTTCAACTAAAAAACATGGTTACCAACTGGCAATTATTCGAAAAATACCCAGGAAAAAAAGGCAATAATAACTACCGCAATGGGAAGATGTCATCGTCATGATCATCATCCGATCAATCACCTACTATTTTCTGTTATGTTAGTATGTAGATATGAATCGTCTGAAGTTAACGCAACATGTCATCGTCAAGATCATCATCATGATAACAAAACAATGATGACCTACAAAATATAATGATGAATATCTAAACTACTCCTTATTACTTATCTTTTCAAAAAGAAACATAAAATCAAACATTAATTTGTGCACACTCACCTTTTTGGCTTTGTTGTCTGTGTATACAGATTTCCTGAGTGGAAGAAACAGGGCACCATACAAGTAAAGCCTTCTTTCCTCGTCCTGAATTCAAATACAAACAAAATTACAATAAGTTATGGTTATGATAAAAAAGATATTCAAATATACAAATCAAGCATCATGAACACATGGTGTGATTAAAAATGGTCGTCATGTAGTCATGAAATCCATAATCTACAAAATCTAAACAACACTAATATAAATAATAATTCTATAGAAGCAACACTCACATTAAAAGTTGAGAACCCAACTACTTGCAGAAGTCTCCGTGCAGCATCTATGTAAGAAACACAGCGCCTAGTCCAAAAATGAGTAAGTTAAAGAAAGAGATCAGCAAGGATGCAAATTTCTTCAAATAAAAGTAGAAAGAAAGGATGTAAGTGAAAGAAAAAGGAAACACATCCCCTATGGAAGAACCATTGAACAAATACCAATCCTATAAACAGCTCAACATTAACTTTCAAAATATAACTTAAACCATTCCTAGAATACTATAAAAGAGCAAAATCTGAAAAGGCAAATTTAGTACACTGAACCCTTTGTAGGAGTCTTATCCTTGTCACCGTTTTGGAAGGAATAAGATAGAGCAACAAAAATCTAGCAAACTCAATTGGCTTAAAATTCTCCAATCAAGCTTGCAAGAAGCAGCAAATCTATGCAATATTAATGAGTTGTGAAGGTAAGATGATATTTTGCCTTCCAATATTTATTGATCATTTGTTTTGTTAAAAAAAAAAAGATTGCAGACCACTGAAGATGAAAAGGATGATTGAGAAAAAAAGGTGTTATAAGCTCATCAAAGATAAACTTTAGGCTTAGTCTAACAAACCTGTCATATTCTTCAAACATCAAAGTCTCAGATTGGTGAGGAAGACTGAAGACAATCCAAAATAACTGCAGATCAGAAGTGTAAACCATTGCTTTAACTGGTTCATTGCCTGAGATCATGAGATCAATCTGCAAAGAGGTCAAAAGCAGGAATGGGAAAAAATATCGTTCAACACATTGAAACATAGCAAAAAACACACTTGATAGCAATGATTACGGTTTGAATTAAGAAGCACTAGGTGTTTAAGTGCCATAACCATACAAACATATGCAAGAGGGTAAACATACTTCATGACCAATCCGCTCTCTACTGATTTTATCTGTTATAGCAGCCTTCACCTCATCGCTGGAAGCAGCTTTCTTTAACTCTTCATCTAGTACAAATCCAAATCTCGCACCTAACAGAGTTACAAATAAAGTCCAAAAATTTAAATTAAGAAGGTAAGCATACGGCATGGAAAGAACAAAGAAATCACAAGCCTAAATGGGCCTTATTATTTCAAAATGATGGAATGATATTGGGCCTTATTGATCATTTCAAAAGATAGATGCCACGGGATATCAGAACACTGAAAGCCATAAGACAAAACCTCGGGATACCTTGAACTTAACATTATACACTGCCATCCTACTCCAAGGCCCCCTCTTAAAGTATGAGTGATGCATTCTAGGGCTCAATGATGCATTCTAGGGTTTAAAACCCTTAATTTGTGTCAAAAGTCTTGCTATATGTTTTTAGAATTATTAGGGATTTTCAGAATTATGTTTTATATATGTTTTTAGGTGTTTTAGGGTATTTCTATTTTTAGGGTTATTTAATTCCGAATTAGGGTTTCTATTTTCATTAGAATTGTTTTAGGTTTAGGTTTCCTTGCTTTCCAAGGATTGTTTTTACTATTTAAAAAGTTGTAGGCCTTTGGCCAAGTTAGAGTTGATTGGTTAATAGAATTGTGTTTGTTTTGAGAAGAGTCTTCTCTTTGTGTGAGTTCTTGGTTAAGAACATTGGTTGTCGAATCCCGAAAATCGTCGTAGTTTCTTGAACTCGGTTCATAGTTCATATCTTTATTGCACGAATGCATCAATGAGTAAGTGATATATAGACAACAAATATCAGATCATACCGAAACGAATGGCTCGAAGAACCCGCAGGGGATCATCCAAGAATGTTTCCTTTGGAGCTAAAGGAGTAACGATCTTTCCAGACATCAAATCTGCCAAACCTGATTAAAACAAAACGGAATCTCAAACACCCCAGATGAATATATCTAGCAAAGAAGTAGAGAGGGCAAATAACCAATTCTAACCTCTTCTAGTAAAATCTTCAACCGAATTGGTGTTGATATTGTAGAACAAGCTGTCAATGAAATAGAAGTTCAATAAACACAGACACAATAAAAATATGCATAACTTGTAGAACCAACCAACTGTGTCATGCAGAATTGCAGATTATATATGTGAATCTGAAAGCAATTTAATTATAAGTGCGCCGTGACAGAAGTATGAGCATAAGAAGTTATCATTAACAATGTTTACATCCTTATTCTATGTTTCCTTACTAAACATAACACCTTCAATTGTACTATTATATCATCCTCCATAAGCATTTCAGTGGCTAACAAAAGATAGTGGAGCCTGTTATAGATGACAAAGGTCAAAAAAAGAGGATGCTTCCATGTGGAAGAAGACGCAAGAATTTGCATTTGTAATTTAACTAACTAACAAAACTAGTAACTGCTATTCAACACAGGTAGGTGTGACATATCATGAACTTAACTTGAAAGATATCAAAATACACCATTACCTATTGATAGTTAGATCTCTTCGATAAGCATCATCTTTTGCAGTGCCAAACTTCTGCAATAAGATAGAACTCATTGTTCAAGTACACAATACTGGGGAGTATTCCGAGCTCCTTATTAACTAAATAATCTTTAAAAATTCTAATATGCGAATTCAAATTAGACTTTTAACACCTTTGAGATAGCAATTTTTCCACCAAAATGTTGGACCTGACTGATTAGGATATACTGAATGTTTTAAAGATTTATTGAAAAATATGGTTATAAAGCAAACGACCACAGATACAAAGAAAGATAAAATGGACATCACTTCTACATCAGAAATAAACAAAGAGAAGTACTCCACCCCTGATGAGATAATATTAACTATCTCATAACAGCAAATGCCTCAATTATTATCATTTTTGTAGCAGCCACAAAAGTTGCTAGTAACTATCCCCACTCTGTAATACTACATATAGTTCCAAAGCAAATGCCAGAGGATGTGATATAATTAAGTAAAAGTTGCATTCAGAAAAAAAGATGAGCATACCATAGTTGGAATTCGACTATTCTCACTGTAGTCTTCAGATCTCAGGTTTACAAAATCGATCCATATGTCATACAGGCGCATCCTTGCTGTTTCCAAGTGTTTCGATTGATCAGGGTTGCTGAAATTAAGAAGATAAAGGAGTTAACAAATGAATGGCTAACTAAATGTCAGAAATGATGAAAATTTACAAGTGACAAATGATAACCACACATTTAGATTTAAAATATTTTGCACCTTTTGCAAAACCAAAAACAGTTTGCATGACAATTGGACTGGTCATAGAGTATATCTTGAAATGCAGGAGATGAATGTGAATTACAAACTCTTAAATGATACAAGACACCAGCCAGGGTAAGCAAATAAACGAAAAGGGTGGTGCAGGTAATATACAACTCCCATAATAATTGAGAATACTCAGGAGTCAGGAGTAATATCCATAATGTGCTAGTCTCTACCACATCATTCGTGCTAATAAAAAAAAATCTGCCGATATATAGGTGAAATAGATGATACAGAAGCAAGCGCAGGATAAGAGTTCTACTAAGTATAACAAACAGCAAATTCAAAGATAAAATTATCAAATCAATTGGTTTATGAATGACTGACTTGTTGTCATGGTATCAGAGATTCTAACACATGTGCTCAGAAGTAGCTACAAATTGAGTACATACCACTGGATGACCCCAATTCCTTGCTTTTCTTCTCCAATGTTGGACAAGTACTCATTGACCTTTTCACAAAACTCTCGACCCAGCATGTTGTCCAATGCAATGTCAATATCATAACATTCTTTGCCTAAAAGCTGAGAAAAAAAAATGGTATCACAGACTCTGCTTATATGAATAATTTTAACTAATGTCCACTAATTAAGCAGAGAGAGTGTGTAATGAAATGGAACCAATGCATTCTTAGGTTGATTTTCAATCTTCTCAGTTTAAAACAACTCTAAAACTTTCCTCCACTCTTTT
>JABWDY010040877.1:10080-20886 GCA_013358455.1 Thalictrum thalictroides | reverse complement strand
ATTGCCTGATTATTCATCTCACTTTGAAAAAGTGAGCAACAATGCTGCGGAGGAGTTAGCGCTTAAAAAAGCGTCACTTGATTATAAAGCGCGTATATTGGAACAAATGGAGATGGATAGACAACAGCGATATGCAAAGGAAAAACGCAAAGAAGAAGAGGAGAGACGCAAAGAAGAAAGGGAAATTATGTCTAAGGACATTTCTACAATTACTTGCCCTATACGCAAGGCCTATTGGGAGGATTTGCAGAAAGAAATTTTCTTAAGGCGTCATAGGGAGCTTAATGATTTCAATCCAGTGTGGTCTGGATCTCAAGGAGGATCTCAAGGAGGAAGTGGTTCATCATCCCGGCCTTCTGCATTTTCTGGTCAAGAGGACACACAAGATGGAATACCGGCCTATAGGGAGTGTCCTCGTTATGGTCCATTAGACTTTGGGCCAACAGGCGGGCCTTTTGGGAAGTAGGGTTTTGGGAAGATAATTTTATTTATCATTAAGTTTGATGTAATTTTTATGGTCCATTAGACCACTTTGAGTTGTACAAGGAATTCTATTTCCTATTCATCCGGAATAAGGAAAACCACCTCTATAATCTTTTGAAATTCCAAAGACCTTTTCAGGATTACACCTTAGACCTGCCGTCAACAATTTGTGACGACATTGTTCATAAGGTGGCAAAATATCTGGAAGATCACTAAGCTCCTTAAAAAAAACACATCTGTATCATGAATCCTATGCAATAGTGAATTTTGCTGCCTCTTGTGTGAAATTTTTAGTATAGACATGAATGTGTTGCCAACTATTCCCTTGCTAGTTTGCCCAAAGGTTTGCGCTCATATTTGCAGGTAACTAAACACAGCTTGTGAACAATTTTTTTTTTAAATCTTAATAGACTTATATTTGGGATGTGGGATCAAATATCTGAATTAAATTATCAGTAAAAAAAAATCACAGATGACACTGGGGAGGTTGTGGTGGGTCATTATAAAACTTTCTTATTATTATTGGGATTTCCACACATGTCAAACAACCTCATTGCTCCTTAGAATAATCTTCTTACAAAAAATAAAGTAATCTTCTCCATTGGATCACATATGAGAAGAGTGCAGGCCAACAAAAGATGGTGGCATGGCCATAGATTAATGAGTTAGTGAATGTGGAGTGAAAGAGTGCACTCCTTTGTGAACAGAGAAATACAGAGGTAAATGATGTAACATGACAACAATGAGTAGAGGTAATCAAGAAAGAGAGGAAAAAACGAACCAAGAAAGAACATGCTTGGACTTAAAGCATACTATCAAAGAACCAATCTTAAAGACTCAGTATACTCTCTTAAACAATACAAATAACTTCACTTTAAAGCAATACATGAAACATAACCTATATATACTACTTCTTCCCTACTCATTTTTCATCCTCATTCCTAGTTTCCCACTCTAACAAGGATGGCTATCTCTTCATCTTCTAAGCTTATTCTTCTATCCCTTTTCATTACCTCCATCCTTGTTGGCTCTGCGCTTGCCCGAGACTTTTCTATTGTAGGTTATTCGTCGGAGGATTTAACCTCTATTGATAAGCTCATTGAGTTATTCGAAGCATGGATGTCGAAGCATGGTAAATCATATAAAAGTATAGAAGAGAAGTGGCACAGGTTTGAAGTGTTCAAAGATAACTTGGAACACATTGATGAGACCAATAAGAAAGTTACTAGTTATTGGCTTGGGTTGAATGAGTTTGCAGACTTGAGTCATGAAGAGTTCAAGAACAAGTATCTTGGATTGAAAACTGACTTACCAAAGAAGAGAGAATCCTCTAAAGACTTCAGATATAGAGATGTTATTGACTTGCCCAAGTCTGTTGATTGGAGAAAGAAAGGTGCTGTTACTAATGTAAAGAACCAAGGCCAATGTGGTAAGTAACTAAGCCTACATTTGTCCATAATTACTTTAACATATATATAACTTATGAAAGTATTGTTGATGATTTGGCAGGGAGTTGCTGGGCATTTTCGACAGTAGCCGCAGTAGAAGGAATTAATCAGATTGTTACTGGAAACTTGACTTCATTGTCTGAGCAAGAGTTGATCGATTGTGACAAACCATTTAACAATGGATGTAACGGAGGTCTTATGGACTATGCATTCTCTTTTATTGTTAAAAATGGTGGACTTCGCAAGGAAGACGACTACCCTTATCTCATGGAAGAAGGCAGATGTGAGGACAAGAAGGTATTAATTAAGTCCATAACCCCTACTAATCCACTATAATGTCTTTGCATCATTGCATGCCAAGTTGAAAAAATGAACTCTTTTGGTCTTCTACTTGTGTGTTTTTAGGAAGAATTGGCTGTAGTAACCATTAGTGGATATGAAGATGTGCCTGAGAATGATGAACAAAGCCTATTGAAAGCACTTTCTCATCAACCACTTAGTGTTGCAATCGAGGCATCCGGTAGAGATTTCCAGTTCTACAGTGGGGTAAGTTTTTTCTTATTTTCTTGTAAAGTTATGTATATATGTATCAACCTTTCAAGAACTGATCTGTGACCTTTTTATGTCAATGTTTTATGTAGGGAGTTTTCAATGGACATTGTGGAACAAATTTGGATCATGGAGTAGCAGCTGTTGGATATGGAACAATGAAGAATGTGGATTACATCATAGTGAAGAATTCATGGGGGCCAAAATGGGGAGAAAAAGGATATATAAGGATGAAGAGAAACACTGGTAAAGCTGAAGGAATATGTGGAATTTATAAAATGGCTTCTTATCCCACTAAAAAGAAGTGAGATACCTGATACTGTAACAAGTAGCAAGTAACAAGAAGAAGGTTCATCCTTTTGATTTTCTTTTTCATTATGTAACCTTGGATTATTCTCCTCTGTGTTTGAAGAAGCTTATGCTGTAATCTCATCTGTTGAAGTTTGAATAAAAACATGTTTTTTCTTTTCTCTTTTGTTTTGGTAAAGTTGAACAAAACATGTAACAGTCATAGTTGAAGTGGCCTAACAGATAATATGGTTATATGGTATGAATAAAACCCACAAATAACAAAAGATATAAAGGAACTTACTTGATTAGTGCTTTGGAAATCATACTTGTGCAGTCACTTGTTCACCCCATCAGTAATTGGGTTCCTTTGCTAGTGGTAGCCATTGATAGAGATATATCTCTCTTCATAATTTTCTTCAAAATGATATCCAGTGTTTAAACTTGAAGCACAAATAGGTGAAAGGCAATGTTGTACTTGAGCTGCATTTACTTCTCTGTATCAGCTCACTGAACAACAGGGATTCCACTGATTCAAAACTATGAATTTAACTGGCAATTTCAACGCAGGTACAACATCCATTTGATTTTGATGTTGTCAGGTTCAGCAATACATGCAGCAACGAACCCAGAACCAGAAGTATTTAATTGAAAGTGATTATAGCCTGTAAAAACTAGATCTCATGCTTGAGTTGGACAAATCCTAAATAGAGAAAACTCAAAGCAAGTGATCTCAACAAAAGAGAAAAAGAATCAACAAATGGGAAAATAATGGAATACAAATGCCAGTAAGAAAAATGATTTTCTTTAATATTTCTCAAACACTGTAGAAAGGAGCTTAAGACCTATAAGAATAGTAGACTGTATATTGGTTACAGTTTTATACCAGAGGCCAAAACTTATACACTAGACAAATGTTGCTTAACAAATTAGCTGAAATTAACTAATGCTTCAACCGCTAACCACTTCATTGTATTTAAAGACACAATCGTATAGCCTTCCGCCTAGGAACTGGGCAACCTCTGGATGTTTCACCTGTAACGAGAAAGCCCAAGAGGTAAACGAGAATTAGCCAAACAGGTTCTGTTAATTATTTATATAGGATCCTTATAAGAAAAACTTGGTTCATGATAGAATTTTAGAGATATATAACAACAAAATGAAATTTAATAAAATTTTACCATTCCAATCTTTAACGAATCACATTTAAATTGAGCATATAGGTTTGTCTCTATTCCTCGACCCTACAAGAAGAACCAAAAGCTGGATTATATAGCTCCCGATGCTCACAACAATATAGCACTCTATTCAGCTCAATTTCACGGTATAGATACATTTTGATCCTTTTGAAGCTTTCTCCAAAAACAAGCCTTTATTTCCTATAATGAATTTGAAATAAATATGCAGGCTTCAACATACTCAGGTTTGATAGGACAAGTAACATACCATTCCTTCCAGGATTACTAAGTCCGCATCACTTGCCAAGTATGCAAGTTCTTGTGACACACTTGCAAGGTCGATAACCTATTGAAAAGGTATGGCCAAATCATCATATAAGCATGTATAATGGAATCTAGTATGAATCATTTGTATAAGGTCATTTCCTTACCGGTAAATCATTGCCAGAATTAGCAATCAGCAGATTGGAAGTATCTACACCCAAGAGTTGTCCATTTTCATCCTTCAACTGAAATGTTTGCAAAGTACATCAGAACTAACTACTAAAGGACAACAACTATAGAGATTTGTGAAATAGTTCCACCACCTTCGAAATTATCTCAATAAGTTCAGAATATGTTACGTCATTGATAGAAGGCATGTCATTGGCTGCTAAAACAACCTGCATCAACCAAACATATAAGCCACTAGACAATAGAAGATTTATGAGGAGTTTGTCTTTTGAAGTCAAATGCCAAAACAATTATTATGATAAAGTAATCCGGTAAATCCTCGTTAATTACATAGAGCAAGGAGTCCAGATATTTCCAATATCTTCTTCAGTCAAAACATTTCCACAAGTTTGTTTGAACAACTTTACAACAAAATTTACAAACATGAAAATGTTGAAGATGAGGGTTGTAAGGTAGATGGGGTTACATGGCATGCTGGAGCAAGTTTTTTCTGACCTTAAGTGTCTCAAACTTAAAATGGTTAGCATATATAAGTTGGAAAGTAATTAGTAGTCACCAAAAACAAACCTGTGTACCACGTCGAAGTAACTCTCTTGCAAAGGGAAGGATGCCCAAAATAATATCCGCACCAGAATTATCAACAAAAATTACAGCCTGAAAAACATTGAAAAAACATGTCACAGAAGAAAAGGTCAATTCTATAAGAATATGAACATAACTTTGCTGGAAGTTAGCAAGTAAATCCTATGATACAAAATTTGGTTCACCTTCTTCCAAGTTTTCCTACTCCATTTCAGTGTGAAAGTATCCAAGTCATCAATAACCCAGGGTCGAGGGACAAGATTTTGACAACTTGCCAAAAAAGACATTCCATCCTTTGCAAATACCTCTGCCAGCTTCAAAAGAAAAAAATATAATAAGTATAAATGTTACTAACCATGACATCCTCAAAGCAGTAAGAGTACGATCATTTTACACCAAAGCTTAGTCTTCCCAAGTTTATAGCTAGAAGAAATGGCAAGGACATTCAGGCAAAGATGCTAACTGACCATATTATGCCAAAATGTTTAAGTATTAATGTGGCAATACTTAACAAACACCCATGAGCATCCATTTGTACCAATGTTTGTTTAATTTGGCACAATGCGTTGTTGACAGGATACTTTTGCTGGGTAAGTTTCTCCTCATTCTCATTGAAGTTTTTTAGTTCTTATTTCTCTTGTGAAATCTACTCATTCTTTGTACATCCCTGGGTTCAAAGCATTGAAGCTGTTGTAGTTTCCTTCGTGAGATCCTCTCACTCTTCAAGGCATTACTTGAAGGTACCAGAAGGTTCACCTATTAATGTTAAATAGCCCCTTTAGGTAAACAAGTGTGATTCTGCTTTTATTCGTGTGGTATGGGAGTAAGATTCCAAAATTACGAGTACAAAGAAAAGCTGATAAGCAACTCTGAAGGAGAAATATCAACAGACACTGTATATGTCCAGACATTTGTTCTTCCAATTCAAATTTTAAATTCTCAAGATAAAACATTGTCAATGGCGGAGGTGATCCTTGCCCAACTCTTCAAAGAGTTGTGTCCTAGTATTTCTCTCTTTTTTTACCTAGTATTTCTCATTAGTAGATACCATGCAAAAGATTTCAATCACTTAATTTTGAGTGAACAACTCCACATCTTCAAAAGAGATTCTCCAACAAAAGTATAGTTCATTCACAAAAAAAAAAAATTTAATTAACTAAAAAATATGCATTGCGAACAGCTTAATTAATTTAGGACAAACATGATCAAATATCCAAGGTATGGAATGTATCGTCAAACATGCAATATGATTCCACAAGATCTATTTTCGTTTAAGTAACGGATTCTAGCCACTTGAAAGGATCTTCTGATCAATCTTACCTCTACATAAGAAATACTAGAGTAAGGATTTAATCTACCTGTGCAGAACCCAAATCGAATATGTTCCCTGCAAAAATTCCCCTAACCAAACTCTCCAAGCGCTTGCTGCCATCTTCGATGGCATCATTTAGCCGGACAACATTCTCAAAAAGTGAAATAGCTTTAGCATTCTCTTCATCCTAATCCATTTCACATGCATAAAATGAATGAAGCGACTTATGAGTAAAGGAACAAAATGAAACCAGTAAGTTAGTAGAGAACAGATTTGATGGTCGGAACTCACCTTAACTTTCTTAAATATATCTCTGAACCCCAACTCTCTGAGGATTTGCTCACGTAGTCTGCAGAGAAGCTATAATGATCCAAAACAACATAACTTCAGAAATTGCATCATAACATGCTCTAAGCAACAAAGAAGATTACTAAACAATGGTTTCTCATCAAATTTAACTTACAACACAATCAGGAGGTCCACCATGGCTTTCAGGGTCTCTCTTTATGTCCTCTAATATCTCTGTATACCTTCCCAGACATCAGATGTAACAAAACAAAACAATCAGAATATATATTACCAACTACCAATGATATCTTCTCAAATTGTCAAATTAAATGGTTAGAAAAGTAATAGTTGTAAGACACACACACACGCACACTCTTTAACACATTGTTTTCCCATCACAGTATGTTTATATGGAAATGTACGATGTGTGAGAAAAATAGCATGCCGACAAACAAAAAAATCATTTCAAGTTCCACTTAGTAGTCAGGATAAAGGACTGTCATATCTCCCTTTGTTTCATTCTCATCCAAGTTGTATCAAAGCAATGATCCATAGGTCCAATGGTTTAAGATCGATGGCTATGGGATACAACCCTAACAATTTTAGCCATGGGTTTTCTATTATAGACTAGGTGATTCCAAGGGAGGGTATGACTGTTTGCTCCAATTAAACCTTGCGCCCTTAAATAGGTAGGTAGGAACACGGAAGTAATTCTGCATGTTTCTTTTCCATTATTACTTAGTGGTTGTATCAATGCAGCAAGATTTGACAAACATACGCCTAAGTCCTACCAATCTCAGATAAGGCAAGAATTTCAAGCAACGCATATGAATTTCGCAATAACAAATCAGTTTAAAATAAATTGTTGCATTATTTATTGTCAGGAATTAAGTATGGAGTCAATGCCGGTGATAGAGTTCATAATAAAAGGTGCAAATTCCATTATTCTGGTGTGACATTCAATCTGATGCGAGTTCATATTCTTCCCTAGGTTCAGCAATGCACTTCTACACCTGCATCTCTTTCTATGTCTATCATATGGAAATTGACTGGTCCATCAGATATAACATTTCAATATTAACCATCATAACAGAAGAATTTTTGTCGGCCATTTAATGTTTTCAATACATGGCTTATAGAAACAAACAAGTGTAAAAAGACACAAAACATAGATTAGTGTGCGACACAGTAGAAGATGTTAAACTCGCTGGCAATTGTGAGTATTATGCATAAACCATTAAAACTTATACGGTGAATTCACTTGCTTCTTAAAACTGTGAGGTACGACCATGGTGAATTCCCAACAGAACAGACTGTTGTCATTACATAAATAAAATGTGATTATAGAAAAGGGTAGAAGAATTATGTACTATTAGATGGGTGAATTTCTTGGTAGGAACTTCCGAAACAAACAATTGTAGCATGAAAATAAAGAAGGAAACAAGTGTCCTATATGTACCCGAAAGTGCTCAGGCGAATAGTGTTTCTTCCTTGCAGAGACTTTTAAACTTTATTGATGGGGGTGAATCGCACAAAATCCAAAGCTTACTAGAAACCAAGAGCTAGAGGGGAATACTCAAGGTCCCAGAGGTACCAAAAAAGAGGTCTTGGGGCGATCAAGTTAAGGGGTGGGTGGTGTTTTTTCTCATCATGATGCAACCCCGTAGAACAGAAGCCAGTAGAAAATCTACCTTCAACCCCATCACCCCATTGAGAAGCACTCTATAAGAAGAAATTAAACCAAGACCCACTAAGTCCAGGGCAGGTATTATGCCCGAACAGATTTGATCATTCTTGTTGGAAGATATAATATCCTAAAAGTATAGAAGTCCTGGGGGTCCAACTCAAAACCAATTGGCAATGAGTGGTGTAGCCCAGGAACTTAAATATTACTAGCAAGGCCCGACAATGTCCAATGTGGGACTAAACATCTCAACACGCCCCCTCACGTGTGGCATAATTTTGAGCCTAACACGTGGATTCATTAAACGGGTGATGTGGAGCACACATGGGTGGGGGTCCAACTCAAAACCAATTGGCAATGAGTGTTGTAGCCCAGAAACTTAAATATTACTAGCAAGGACCGACAATGTCCAATGTGGGACTAAACATCTCAACAAAAAGGTGTTTTAACATTGTACACGTCATGTATTCTCTTTCAGTTATCTCAAATATACAAGCTGAGCTCTGTGCAAAGGTGGGGTGGCTCTATAACAAAGTACACCTATGTGCACCTTGATCCAGGGATAAGGTGCATAGGGCTATAGATTATGGATCTTGGTGAAGCACCAGCATAGGACATGCTTACTTGATTAAAAAACAGACTCACATGTGCACACAGAGAGACTATGATAACGATTTACAAAAATAAGCTAATTGATTCTTCATTTATAAGTTTGACATCAGCACAATGTTATATTTTGTTCAATGCCGAGTACTTATACACAGTATTATATTGTTCTTTATATTGCTTATTATTGTTGCATACGTTTAAGCTATTATTTATTTCAATTACTATATAAACCTTTACACATAGTTGAGAATATTGAATTTATACAGATATCCGATTTAAGGAAAAACAGATATATCCGAAATTTCAACACTAGAAACAAACTATGTATCGGAATCGCAAATATTCCGACATCCGATTTCTAGGAAAACGGATATATTCGTCGAATATTCATGAATATTGTAATAACAATATTTTCACCTATATCTTCACGTACTTTGTGTGAACATGCCGCCTTGCATCTTAGGCAATAGATGGGGTTGTAATATTTAACTACACCAGGTATTTCAATGCAAAATACAGTTGATTATGGGTTCATTCCTAAGATGTGCGTATACATCAACTAAAATTAATGATGGTGCACTGCTGAGATAAATAAGGAAGTACCTTTGAGCAAACTTTTCGGCCTTAGCAGGAGCATCAGTAACAGTGGTATCACTTTCTGCCCGTTGCCTGGAAATAAATAATAAAATATTATATAATTTTTTTGCAAAACAGTTAATAAAATATTGTTTTACGCACACATATAACACTTTTGCCAGCACAGTATGTTTGTATCTAGGTGAGAACTGATACAATGCTTGATAATATCTATAACAATATTGTATATCGACTGACTCCTTACAAATTAACAGTAGATATGCAATATTTCGCCTATATGGTTTAGTCAAGAGAATATAAATTGAAGCACCAATAAAAGTCTCACGAAATTGAGAAAGATACTACAATTGTCATCAGTGTAACTGTTATCTTAGAAGAAAGAGTCATGGACACTAATGCATGAACCAGAGCAAGGCCTGATCATTGTATGCAAAGCTCATTTCCATTTAAAAAACGGAGGGAAATGCCCCTTCAGTGAGAGACACTGCTTCAAAAGGTAACAACTAACAACAGCAGAAGAAACCCTGGTGAAAAATATAAAATACCTATTTCGAGATTCCAGGCCAATTACTCTTAATTTCAATAAATTTTGTTTTTTTACTGGCAACTGATTGTAAAATGTTTTTCGCCTTATTTTGCTACTTGGTTGTTGCTAAGGGTATCTGGTATCCCTTATTCCCTAATTTTTTCGAACCATCCCTGAGCACATCATGGGACCCATATAGATGTTACTCAATGGTAAGCCTATGTCAAGGATAAATTCATTCATACTCCTATTCAAAGAGCGTTATGAGATTAAATATAAACATCATGTCAATATAGCTGAAAATGAAATAAAATGAAAAAAACTCTTGTGAGCACAAATCTCATGGTCTATAAAAAAGACAATCAACAGCAAATTAAGTTTTGGATTGTAGGAAATCAAGTCATTTAAATTTTAAAACCCTTTATCATACTTTGATCACAAAAGGGCAAAGGCAATTTGAATAAACTTCACATCTTCTTCATAAACTCTCATAAGAGAATCTTCAATCAAGCAAATGGAAAAGTAAAAGGGAAGTTCCCATTTCCTGTATTTATTCAATTTACAGGCAAAGTAAAGTACAATTTACACTGAAATAAAACATTAGAAAATAATAGATAATCAAACTATATTTGGGGGGGAAAAAAAATCACATTTTGAGTGAAAAAAGATGGTGGAAACTGAGCTAAAGTGAGTGATTGAAATTGTTGATTCCAGGTCTTTGATTTAATGAATAATGACTTCTAAACAAGTAAGAAAAATACAACTAAACTAAACAAACTAATTACAAGAAAATAGGAATATAAAATCAA